>LPNX010408989.1:105521-116931 GCA_001517045.1 Pseudotsuga menziesii | reverse complement strand
TCCAGTCATGATGACTTGGTTGTCAGAGGACTTTCTTATTTCTACGATTCCATCAAACATGTGGATGGAATGGCCTTGCTGTTGAATCTGCACCAAGGACATTAGGCTTCTCTGCAACTCTGGAAGATAAAGGACATTCTTCAACAAGAAATTAGGGAATCCATACATCTTCAGCCGAATGGTGCCCATTCCCTTTGGTTTAAGACTTGGCTTATCTACAAAGTAAACTATGCCATTTATTATTTCATTAATTTCTTCAAAACAGTCTTTTCTAAAAGTCATGTTTGATGTTGCACCAGTATCAAGTAGCCAACAATCTGTGTAAGATGAAAGTGAATTCATTTCATTAATACCAAGATTACAATGTGCAACAATACAATGAGCATAATCTAAATATTTACTAGCATCTTGGTTCTTATTGTCATCTTTCTTCTGGTTATGTCTGTCTTTGATGGAGTCCCATGAAGCCCAACATTGATTTGTTATGTGTCCAATCTTTCCACAACGCTTGCACTTCAGATTTGATCTTTTGCTGGAGTTGTTTCTGCCTCCTCTACCTCTGAAGTTTCTTCTTCCTCTACCTCTCTTCTTCCTCCACCATTCTGGATAAGTGTCTTTTCCAGAGAGAGTGGCACCAACTACAGATGCTATAGATTGCATCTTCTGTGATGAATCTTGCAACTTATAGCAAGCTTTGAAAATTTATAGGATACAGGCTTGAGTTCTTGGTCTTTTACAAGTTAGAAAAAGATTTTGCATCCTATTATACAATTATGCAGCTTATCAGAATAATTCTGCAGCTCTATATCATTTGCTTTAGAGTGCTATTACATGAGTATTACATTTCAAATTTTCATAGTACAAGAATATATCAACAAATAATAACTTTCAGCATGCTTGTTTTGTATTAGCATGACTTGGCTTCTTCAATGGCAGGTTGTATCTCCAGCAGCTCAATGCAGTCTAAAGCAGTACACTTCGCGATCTTATTGCAGTAGTAGAGTTATTGCACAGTAGCAATATACTCTCAGACTTTACAGCTCGTTCAACACCAACCTAGCTCTTCGCAGATTTCAAAATCCAAATCTTTATGCAGTCAACATGATGGGCAGTCTCGGCAATATCCTTTCACGTAGAATGTGGTCACAACTTCAGTCTTCAAGCTCATCAAATACACAGCAAAGAAATCGCAGCACTCTCCAACTTTATGATACTCCACAAGAGCAGGTCGTAGGCATGATACTCCACGAGCTTACACGATCTTCACAGAATGGTCGTAGTTTATCAGCATGAATAGTTCACTGCAGACAAGAGAAAACACCATTCACGATGTAGTCTTTACCAACATAAGATACATGTTTCATTAGTGATACCAACACACAACATAAAATTAGGGTTTCCACCCTAGAGAGGAGGCACCATAGAAAATTAGGGTTTCCACCCTAGTAATCGCAACACTTCTTAATGCAAAAATTCGTAGCCCTACACAATGGTCTTCACGTTCCACAAATCTTTCAGAAGATTATCTGAGCTCTCACAGATAGTTAACGTAGTGGCATTGTTTCCATCTCCATGCTCTTGAGTAAAGGCATGAGTCTTCCACCAACGATCTTTAGTCACCGAGCTTCAAAGAACTTGCAGCAGTATATCATAGGCTTCAATCTTCAACAAGTTTTCAGTTTGAGTACTGAGATCTCCTCTTGGCTGGTTGCAACACTCAAACTTCCATAGCAGCTCTCAAAACAAATATTCACATGAAATCGCAGCTCACACAACACGGATTCACATACAGCATGTGGATTGTTCCCATGTTTGAGCAGAAAACACACGGCTTCTACAACAAACAGGCTATGGGGGAAGAGTGTAGATGAGATAGGAGTAGCGCACTACCCTCTCAATGCAAGCGTGAAGAATATCTCTACAAGTAGTGGAGTGGGAGCATGAAGGAACTCTGAGAAATACAAGCAGCAGGAGAGTGGGAGCATAATGTCTAGAAAATGAGACAGTGAAGATGAAATGCAGCTACTTAAAGAGATTTAGGGTTAGGCAGGTCTGAGCAGCAATTCAAACACTCTGGCAAGGAGCAGTCAAAACCGAGCAACAAATTGAGGAAATGCACCAATTCATACCTCAAACGCAGGTCTAGGACCATAACGCATACAATGAATGCACGCAGGCTAGCAGGACTGGCAGTGAGCAACAAAATAATGCACAAAATTATGGCACTCTGGTTGTAGGAGAAACGCAGAGGCAAACTGACAATGGGCAGGTAGTCTGAAATAAATAAGGCAGAGGAAGAACATAGGTCTCACAGAAAGTCTGTAGAGTAGACATTCACACAGATAGGAGTTATGGCAGTATCGCTCTGATACCACTGTCAGGTGGAATAACTCCTGAATTCTTATTATTTCTCCATAGAATGCCTTTATTATTTATGACTCTTGGGATCACACATCCGAGAGTCTCTTCATATTCCTAATATTTACAATAACGTATAATCCCGACGGATTATATTCCAACATTTATTATATACAAACAAGGGATTGTTTATCATGCAAAATGAGACAAGATAGATGTCTTTCATAATCAAAATGTCAATAAATAATTTTTAAAATTAATAATAACCGACGATTATACCAATTGGTACAATATGTCTACATTAAACAAAACATCTAATTTTTATAAACAAAGGATAAAAAAATATAAAACTTTAATGATTCATTGTTATCATTTTTCAAACTACTTGCATTTCTCATTTCTTCATCACTTAGGTAGGGATATTGTATTTGGGATCTTCTGAATATCTTTTTAATTAACTTGATCATTTTTTCACATCTTCATCTTCTATCTACAAACATAGAAATCATTATTAATGTGATATATTTACTCTTATGATATAAATAATCGTGTAAATCTAAAAACAAACTATGAAAACTAGGGAATCATAAGTCATTATTTGGAAAGCATAATTCTTCCGGTTTCTTCTCATTTTATAATATACTTTGTTTCTATAACTTCATATGGCATGAAAACTAATATATATGATTAAAATTTTCTTCTTGTTCCATTAATGATAAAATAAAAGAAGTGAAACGACATACCTACTTCCAAATAGTTTAATTAATATTGTCGCATATACTCATAAAGTCACAACAAAACATGATCCAATGTCAATAAAATGTTTAGATCTAGTTCTTCTTTGTACTTTAACATTTGGTAAAAAGAATATATGAAATCACAAAAAAACAAAAAAATGACAAGTAATAAAAAGTCTAAGTACTCACTTTTTTTCTATCAACCCTTTCTTGTTGGAGTAGCTTCTCTAATAATTCAATTATTCTTTATTTATTTTACCATGTACTTATATTTTTTTAAAGGCATCTCCATTAACATTATTACTTACATTTTTCATAATTTGTTTCTTCCTAAAAGGTTTTCCTTTCCCTCAATCTTTATCCCTACACAATATTCAATATATGTGAAATCAAATGTTTGTATGTTAAGTTAGTGTTAGCAAATATATTTTTAATAATATATAAAAGAAAAACTTCTCTTTTCTTAACTTTCTATAACACCTCCCCCATAGATATATTCTTATTGATACGATATAAAATAAAATAGTTATTTAAGTGTGTATAAAGCATTCATTCTCAACGACAAACCTTACATAACAGACAAACTTTTTGCATTTCTAGTGCATGATATGCATAATATCTAGTTCTAAATGAATATGCATATATACATTAGCCTCACATAACCTCACATACAAATGAATTTTATAATTTGATAATATAGCTTCACATGTAAATAAATTATAATTTGATAATACAGCCTCATATATATATAGATAATTTTTATGTTAGAAATTACAAAGATTGTTCTCAATGGGAGTTGATTGCAACCTATGACTTGCATCTTCTCCTCTTAACATTGCACTTATTTTCCTCATCATTTCTATAGCCTTATCTCTCATTTGATCGATTTTAATATGATTTTAATTTCATATTCATATATTCATTTTCATAATGTTCAAATTCATAATTTATATATATCCTATTACATACTAATATTTCATGTTTTATGTTACACATTACATGTTTAATGTTACACATTGCATATTCTATGTTACACATTACATGGTGTGTACGTATACTATGTTGATATTTCATATTGTGCATTGATGAAAATTATTTAAATTTTTCAAATTTAATTAAGAACAATTAGTTATCACTCATATTAATGAACTTACAAAAACATTTTCATAGACCTCCTATAATAATGATAATTAACATTACAATTTGTATTTAATATAGAAACTAATTGGGTACATATATTATGTTGATATTTCATATTGTGCATTGATGAAAATTATTTAAATTTTTCAAATTTAATTAAGAACAATTAGTTATCACTCATATTAATGAACTTACAAAAACATTTTCATAGACCTCCTATAATAATGATAATTAACATTACAATTTGTATTTAATATAGAAACTAATTGTTCATAGCAACTCACACAACTTCAATAGTTGTGTTTACAATGATTAATGAAATAAAGTATAAGTAGAATAAATGAAAATCCTTTGTAGAATTTGGTTCAAGGCTACACTCTAAATAAGATCATGAATAATTTATAAAAAAATGTTTTTATCGAATATATTGCATGTTTAAATTTATTAATATTTTTGGTGACAAACTAACTTACAAGTGACATACTTGATTGAACTTAAGAAATCGTCAATAATCATGTACAAATGACTAGGAATCATATGACTTTAAGCATTGATGAAAATGATGATCTCAAAGAAAATCAACAACTATGACAAATTCAAGAATTCATTAGCCTTGAATATGAGATGTAAGAGATCATTGTAAAGATATGAAAATCAATATATTTAGAGAATATTCAAGCTTGTATAAATATTTTCTATTTTTTTAACAAACAATGACAATATGATATGCATTTATTTGTTAATTTGTTAACAAACAATGGAAATATGATAAACTTAAAATAAAATGTTATTCAAGCTTGTATAATTTATTCGCTAATTTTTGTGCCTAAGAGGCGCTGTCCAACCCACTATTAAAAAGATGTTGTCACGTTTGTACATAACTCTCTAATAACATGAATTCTGCAAAATAACAAAAACAATGCACTCTAATTGGTTTTCCGGTTGGTCCAACCAATGTGATTCAAAGTATACATTGTTAGAGCGTAGGGTTTTAAATTGGTGATTACTTCATAGGAGTATCTCGACAACACTGAAGATCTATAGGATGGATGTTCATTATCAGCAAGGCAACACAACTCCACATTTCATATTCTGATTGCAGCTCCATCATCCACTATTCTAGATTCCGTCTGTCGCCTTTCCTAAACCCAGAGGGAAGCATGGATGAAACCTGTGCAGGTATCCACATGCCTCACCATTTTTTGCAGTGTGGGCAGGATTGGCGATATCTTCTATGGTAACATTTACACTTTCATATGGTTTCATATGGTTTAGCACCCTTTGTAAACCAAGAGGAAAGCAGGGATGTTTTGCAGAAGAATTTCATATAAAGCAGGGATGTTTTATCGCAGAATTTGATATGGAACGTGAGCATACATTTTTACAGCAACTCTTTTGTAAGATTATTACCAACACACACAACCGTGTAATTTGTAATGGTTTAATGCTGATAAGAATCAAATTATATTAGTGGACTCGCTAAGAAGCCTTTTAAAAATTCAGAGTAGAGGCTTTCTTAAAAATATCAATAAAAATAAATTAGTACATGAACATGTAAATTGATACAAGTAAATTGGTAGAGTTATTTATAATATAAATATTAAATTATTTAATAAAAAATAAAACCATTATTGTTAATTTAAATCTTAATAAAGTATAACAAAATTCTATTACTATGAAATGAAATCTTGGTTGTATATTTGTTTTATTTAGGTTAATTTTAAATAATAATTAAATAACTATCAAAATAATAATATTAAAAAATAGTCATTCAAACAATTAATAAAAATAAATTAAAATAATTATAGCAGAGATAATCTGCAAACCATTATCAATTACACTAATGGTATAATCAAATATTTATATATTTTCAGCACCCAAGGCAATTCATGGTTTTAGGCAAACCACCATCAATTAAACTAATGGTATAATCAAATATTTATATATTTTCAACACCCAAGGGAGCCCATGGTTTCTCCAAACCACCATCAATTAAACTAATGGTATATTCAAATATTTATATATTTTCTACACCCAAGGCAGCCCATGGTTTCTCACAAACCACCATCAATTAAACTTTGTTTAAAAGTGGGGAAGTCATTTGCACTAGTAGTTGGAAAATAATTTTTTATTTATTGGATTACTTAATTTTAAATGGTATAATCCAATACTAATCTCCCCCATATCAAACTACTATATGTTTCATCTTTTGAACATAGAAATATTTTCTCATTGCCACCCCCATACAACTATTTTGGTTTTCCATAATTACAATTTGTTATACATCCAACAAAAATTAATGTTATATTGCCATGTTATTAGACAATAATGGATGTATTCAAGAAAATCCATAATGGCTATACAATGTGATTAAGTGTTAGTTACACTGAAAAAATGAATGATTTATTGTATTTTTGCATTGTGTTTAGTATTCTTGCATTCTTTTTAGTGCTCTTGAGATTGAACCTTCTTGGCCCTTGATAGAGCCTAGGATTTGGATCTAGGTTGGTTTAACAAACAATTTCGATATGATAAGTAAAATAAAATGTGCATCTATGGTTAAAATTGCCATGGATATATTAAACAATTATCATTATTTCATCAAAATATTATAGTTTAAGAAGTTATATTTTTTGCTAGCAGGCTTATATGAAGTTATTTTTTTTACGAAAAGAGAATTGATTGCAAGCATACACAAAGATTGTCCATTCTATGTTAACGTAACTTGTGGACCAATGGACCAATGGATTTTATATTAAAGTTTGTGCAATGGTTGTCATAGGTTGCATCAAATACGGACTCACATAAGTGTAAATTATATGCATAAGACACCATGATGATAATCATTTTGATCTTCAAAATGATGCAAAGCTCTTTGTAATTTATACACCTAATCTTATCATATTTCCTTAAGGAATATTTTATTGCAACAACATTTAATTTTGGTGCTTTAAAAACAAATCTTCTTGCATACTACATTTGTTTAAAATTTTCTAATTCGCTTATTTTTCATTGAAAGACAATGAAATTGAACAGTGTAAAAGTCCCTTATTTGGTCAGAGAACTAAACAATTTCAAAATTCAATTAACTTATGCAGGAATAGATCCTGGCCAGCCATCATAGGATTGTGCACCCTCTGATTTCTCAAGAGTAATTGGGAGCTTCAATGATGTTGCAATGGCTGCAAATTGTTTAAGAGGGTTGGATGATGCCATGCAAGAAGAGTTCGGGAACCCTTGATTAGACAATCAGAGAGAATGTTAGTAACATAATCAAGTTGTACTTTGAACAACAATTAGTGATTATATAAGCTCAAATCCTACATGGATTTAGAAAAAACAATAAATTGAAACGTGCCACAAAGTTGTTGGGTTTTAAGGATGTTAGAAATAAAAATGCATGTGAGAATGTAACATAAAATGTAACAACTGCACTTTCTGCATTTGGAAATTCAAGAAAAACTGATATCAGAGTTGCTTGTAGTGAAATTACAACTGCTATTGTGGCGTGAAGCACCTCAAGAAATCGAATGGTCTCAACAATGTCAAAGTTGCTCTGCGTTTCAAGAAAAATGCTACACAAATACACTAAATTCAGGGTAAAGATAGATGAAAATGATGAAGCTGCTTGTTGGTCTCTTATTTGTAGAGAAGCATATAAGGACAAGATGGAAAAGGGCATCATAGAGAAGGTGATAGAGTATTGGGACAACCATTCTCATGCTATACTAGATCGAAAACATGTCCTGCAACAACGTTTTGGCATAGGCGTTTATAAGGAGCATTGCAAGCATGTTATGGAGATGACAGGAGTTGCTTTGTTCAAGGAATTCAAAGAATCAAATCCCTGTGTCCAAATCTCATTTATCATGTTCAGTAATTTTAAACCACAGTATATTAGAATGAATATGATTCGGGACACTTGTTGTTGTCGATAACACGTTGAATTCTAGTTATACCACGACACATTTGTGGATTTTTGCAAAAAAACATTGGGATGGTGAACCAACTCCTTTCATAGTGTAGAATTTTATTTCTATGATACTATGCAATAGGAATCCTGAAAATGTGTTTTTCATCAAAAGGTCTGTAGGTGGGAGAAGATTCCATGAATCTGGTGATTTGGCATTGTTCCATAGGAAGTTTCGTATCGATCCAACACACACTGGATTGTCAAATATCGTAGTTAAGTGGAAGAGATATGAGTATGTTTCCATGAATCCATCATCTTCTTCACATGTTCTATCTAAGAGGATCGACTTGCTCAAGGATGAGATTCCTATTTCAGACTTCATGGACAAGTTTCAAAGTCATATTTACAAATACATTAAACACTCTCACAAGTCTAGGTGGTAAGATTTAGAATTTAAGCATTCTTGTGAGGTTTTGAGCCAGGAACAATCTTATTGGTGGTAGACTTTGCTGAGAATTACACATTTTATCCTCATAGAGAGATACAAAGTGAGTATTATCACTTTGACTAGGTGTCCATATTCGTACATGTATTGTATAGAAATGCTTAGGAGAGCATTGATGGTAGGGATATTACTCCTCAGTCATGCGATGTGATCAAGGAATACCATTTTTATGTCAGTGATGATCGTGAGCACGACACGTTGTTTGTTCAACATTGCTTTGGGATGATTTATGATTCATTCAAAAAGAATGGGGTGTCATTTACAGAACACTGGATTTGGTCAGATGGGTGTGTGGGGTAGTTCAAATCGACACACTCCTTTTATTGGTTGAGTCACATTCACAAAGAGACAAGAATTTGACACACTTAGAGCTTTTTTGAAACATGGCACAAAAAGGGTGAACATGATGGCGCATGTACCATGCGTGAAATGAGCACTTCGGAGGTATCAAATGAGTCATAGTGCATCTCGACTCAAGTGCTTAGCATAAGTAGTTGATTGGTGCACATAAAATTTGGGTCACTAAGGTCATGAACAAGCAAGGCCGGTGCGCACTGTAGGGACAATATATATATATATGTGTGTGTGTGTGTGTGTGTGTGTGTGTGTGTGATGTTTTTTATTCGATGCAGGTTTTTTTGGGATATTTCCCTTGGAGATGTGAATAGATCCATGCCATGGTATTGTGAGACCATACTTGGTATGAGAGAACTACATTCATTTCGTAGTAAATACATGTGCAACATATTTTCCATTGAAACGAGGAAGTATGCGTGTTTCTGTGAGTTCTGCATTGAAGCCAATGGACTGGTGGTTGATCATTGCATGAACGATGCATATGTCAAACAATGGAAATATGTCCCTCTTTATCCAAAGGGGCCACATCCAATTCCGACATGGCAAGAGATGCACACTGACGAGGCAGTGGTTTCACTAGATCATGATCGGGTTTCTGATTTGGTTAAGCAAGGTACATGATTTGACTAATGGATTCATTATGTCGTTCACACATTTAAGTTTCAAATAGTTGATTGAATGTTTAAACTTTGAGTCTTGTACACATGTATATATATATATATATATATATATATATTTAAGATTAATTTAATATTTGAAAATCTTGATGAAGGTGATTTATTTGTTGTAATTGCACCACCTAGAAATGTCGAGCATGTGACATATTTTTTGATCCGGTGTACACAAATAAAAAAGAAAGTTGGTGTGGCCCTATGTCGATGGAGAGTTCACGTACCAGGTTGGTGACCTAGTTGTGATGGGCCACTTTTTTGAAAAAGTGAGAAGACACAGTGATTATATTATTTACAGAGATTTCAAGCCTGAATATATATCTTGTCAGTATAGTCATTTGGTGGTGTCATCTCGGATACATCTCATTGAAATCAAGGTGAAGAGGGGTGAACCAAAGAGATGGAAGATGTTAGTAGTTGACCATGATTGTATTATGGAGACGTGCATTCCTATAACCCATTGGTCGGATGAATGAAAGTTATATGCCACTTTTGATGTTGACATAGTTGACATGCTTTTGAAATGTAGCAAATCAAAATTTCTTCTGAAATATATCATTTGTATTTAAATGTAATTTTTGTAAAATTATATATTTGAGTATGTGCATTCACATATACTCTATGTGCATTCACCTATACCTAGGAATACCAACAATGTCCTAAGACCATGTTATGGAAGCTCAATTTTGTCTATGTAACTTTTTTTTGGGTGTATTTGTGCAAATACATGTATATCACACTCTATTTGTGCAAATTTCTAAATTACATGTTACATTGTAGACAAGTTGTAAATTGTAAACTTGTAAAATTTTCCAATGTCTTTTAGACTAGACTAGACTAAACTAGACTATAGATTATAGACTAGCTTGATTCTCCTAACATTATCATTATACGTTACATATTTTGTTAGTGATATGCAATACAAAGAACAACACATACATTTATTGCGTCCTCATTAAATCCACCAATTGCAATTGATATATTAATTTTTTTTCCATTTTTACCCTATCTTGGTCTCTGACTCTTTTTACTCTTTGTAATATTCATTTGTTGTAAATTGTAAACTTGTAAACTTTAAAATTGTAACTTGTAAACTTTAAAATTGTAATTAGTAAACTTTGTGAAATTGTGAATTTTAAACTTGTAAGTTCCTTGTAAATTATTGTAGATGGGTAAATTTCGTAAACTTCTCAATTAAATTAGATTGAATTGTAATTGAAAATTGCAAAACATGATTATAGTTTAGTTCGATTGTGATTTTTGTAAAATTGTAAATTCTTTTGCAAATGAAATTAATTTTTATTTTTTTGTAAATGAAATCTAATTTTGAATTGTAATTGCAAATTGTAGTTGTAATTTAAAATTGCAAATTGTGAGTGTAAATTAAAAACCAATAGATTATATTGTATAGTTGTTGATTTTGTAAAATTTTAATTGTAAGTTACGTTAATTTGTAAGTTTCGTTTGATTGACAATTTTGGAAACTTGTAAATTTTTTTACAAATGAGATCAAATTTAAAATTGTAGTTGTAATTGTTTTTGTAAATGAAATCAAATTTTACATTGTAATTGTAAATTGTAGTTGTAATTTAAAATTGCAAATTGTGATTGTAATTTGCACATAGAAGATCTTACATTGTAAAGCTGTAAATTTTGTAAACTTGTAATTTATTAAATTGCAAAATTGTATAATTTCGTAAGATTGTAAAACATTAATGATTGTTAAATA
>LPNX010408989.1:2544-97940 GCA_001517045.1 Pseudotsuga menziesii | reverse complement strand
TATATATATATATAATCATAAAGTACAAAATAATAAAGTCCACAAATAACACAGTCTACAAATCACCCCTACGCCATTGATTGAGAGATCAACCATCATGGCCAGTACCATCTGCTGCACTATGCCCCTGGCCTTCCTCGTACACATCATGAATAAAACAACCCAGGTCTAAGAATTGCAGAAGTTAAAACCGTGAACTCTGCAAGTCAGTTACACACCACATATTTAAATTGCATGTACAATGTGACAAAAAATTAAATATATATGAAACACAGATCAATGAACTCACCTCCCTTGAGTTGAGTGTCAGGTTTGGGAGGCTGTCACCTATCTGGCAAGACGAACATTCACCAGGAATTGGCTAATGAGCGCCAACCCACTCATCTGTAAACATCACGACGGCTTCAACGCCCTCATCTGCAGCTTCCTGTGTCTGCGTATGTTTGCATGAGATGAAAATAGTTATATTAATGAATTACAATTTGAACTTGAGAATTACAATTTGAACATGTAAATTATAATTTGAACATAAATGTCAAGACAATTTGAACATGTAAATTATAATTTGAACATAAATGTGGAAACAATTTGAAAAAAAATAACTAGTACCTCATCTACTAGCATGTCATGAGTAGGACTCGGGAGGGGCTGTGTAGAATCCTGTGCAATTCCCTTTCCTCTAACATGTAAAATATGAACAAGATAAATGATGAAAGTTACAACAAACCAAAGTATTACGTGTTCAAAAATTGACTCATTTAAAAATTCAAATTTAGGATTACAGTTAACACATACCTCATCGATGTGGGAGGACGAAACAGCCGTGGGACCTCTAACAGACGCATCACTGCTAAAAAGGACCTCCTTGCAACTGGGATCCTACATGGAGGTATAAAAAAACCAAAGTATTATTTAAAAAATGATTCATTTGAGGATACATTACAATCAAGACAACCAAATGACGACAATAAATATATACCTGTCCCGTCGGTCGAGGCCTGCATCTCTCATGCAGTCGAAAATATGCATCGTGGGACATGATTATATACTGCAACATAGTGTCGTCATCAAGAAGGCAGATAATATCATTGTCCACCCACTATAACTCAGGCTCTGTAGGTGTAGTGGGTGCTCTGCTTCTCTCTGCCTACATAGCCATCATCGTACCATGCATTGTCATGTGTGTCACCTTTGCTAGTGTACTCCGCTCCTCAATCGCTAGCTGAGATGACTCGACTACATCATCTATCCTAAGCAAGGTCATGTTAGGATGACCTACCAAAGGCTCTGCCTCCAGCTGAGCTCCATGGTTTCTCCTAGCCCCACGACGCACATGACTACGTCCCCCACTAGCACCATAGAAGCTCGAGGGTGTGCTGGTGTAATCTGGGTGCATCCCCAGGACAAAATCTACGTATATATGTTTTTCAAAGTACAATGGGACCTCATCATGATGGGGAAACATGCCCCATGCTCCAATAAACCTGTCATAGACATAAGGCGTTGCAGCCTCTAGCTTAAAATCCTTGAGTCTAAGTGGTTGACCAATGGGGTAGTCAGGAGGGATATCAAATAATGTTCCCTTCATATCATTGACAACTGTTGCATCTCTCACTATGGACCATTTATCAGGACCCATAACTGCAGCCCTTCTTCTCTAACATGCAATGTCCCAAAGATAACTCAATGGTCTGATGGACCTGTAGTTCTTCAGTAGATTGTCTACTTCCTCTAACATCGTCCACATCGAACGTGATGCAAGAGAGTGGTCAGAAATAGATCGAACGTTAGACCACAAATAGTCACACTAACTGGTAATGTCTTGCGGCGTGATGTGTGTGATCTCATCCTCCCATGGTGATTTTTTGGGAGGGTCGGGGCCCTGTTTTGCAGTCACGACACCTAAAAATTTGATGAAACATAAATGTCAGTCAAAATACATACATCAACTGTAGGTGAATTTGAAATCAATATAAATTAAAGGTACTGATAACTGAAAGAAAAATATATATGCATTTAATGTACCTATCTCATGGGGAACCTCCCCACCAACACCACCAGTATCATCCTCGCCGCTCACATGCACAGAGCGGCTGCCAGAGTGGATTCTGCTTGGCTCCCCAGCAGGATCCTTGTGTCAACGCAGGATGCATGGGAAAACCTATGAAAATAGAGACATAAAGTTGATGATTAAATATACACATGTGAAACAATTTAATTTTATGTAACTAACAACAAAGAGTACATCATGCGCAATTGTATACTTATGAGTCCTCTGTCGACCTCTGGGGCAAGGAAAGGCTGTAGATCCACTAGTGCTCTACCTTCGTCGAACCAAAGAACCCCTATGTGTATATGCATCTGCATGGAATAAATATTTATATTAATATTTATCATAATAATAATATTTATATCATGAAAAATTATATAAATTAATCATGTACTCTTAAATTGAAGTACATAGAGCATGTACTCAGTAGGATATAAATTAAAAATAAAATGTCAAATGTCAAATGAGATCACTATGGATCTATTTAACAATAAAAAAGCTAAAACAACCAAAGCATATCAATAAAACCATAACTTTTCACTTGCACTTCATGTTGATCATTGCGAACATAAAGAGTAAACGATTTGATTTGATTTTTTATTTTTAAAGAAATGTGAAAATAATACAATCATTTACCTCTCCATAATTTAATTTATATGAGTGTAGGAAATTCACATTGGAACAAAGAGACATATATGGAATAATAATCACCGTGCCCAAAGTCTTGTCCAAAATATTATGAAATTTGTAATAAAAATGCACTAGATCTATTTGCTTCCTCATTTGCTTATTTTTTATGGGTATCCAATGTTAAAAGAAAGTGATGTTCATCAACCAATTTGGTTGGACCATAACTTTTACAAATTGATTCATTGTAAGACTTCTTCCTTTTGAGGTTCACTTTGTATGTCAAGAGTAATTGTCTTCAAATTGACACTTCATTTAGTTGATTACCTTAGTTATGTTTGGAAATCAGTTTTAACTAGATAAATTTATATTTATAGCATTTTTCTCCACGGGTGTAGATCACTTGGAAATGGAGTGCATTGTTAAGGAACTCCTTGCAATGTCACAATTTAAGCCTTTACTAACCCTATGTTATGCATTTGCGACAGCGTGGATGGTTGGAATGGAATACGTGTTAGTATGTGATATTTTTTGGGTTACTTTAATTACTACGTGGATTTATCTAATGTAAAGAAAAGTGCAATTAAAAAAAATTAATAAGAGAATGTGGAGGGATACATCTCCATTTCACACCGAATTGTGATCTAAAAATTATGGTAAAATCTAGTGCACTACAACTCAAAGCTTTGGGTTGATGTAAGAATCTTTGTTTTCAATGAGGGAATTAAACATTATCCCAAGTAGGGAAATACAAATTAGGGAAAGGTATTTCAAACTTTTCATTTTATTATGGTGATCCAAGAAATGTTGAGTTTGACCAACTATTTAATGAATCTTATTTTAATGATATATAGAAACAAATAGTATAAAGTAATATACAAAAAGTGAAAATGCTTTTGAGAAATAAAATAAATAATAATTTGTGAAATTGAAATCTTACATTTTGTACGAAGTACCATATGTTTCATCATATTTAGTGAACACGCCGCAAAGAGGTTGAGGATTTTCTTTCCCTACCATAAGCATGATCAAGGATTTAAGACCTATCTAAAATGCATAAAAAAATTACGCCTATCTAAAATGCACAAAAATCTTAATGGCACCAATATCCATATCATTCTTCAAAGACACCCTAGTGGAGGATTATGAAGCCATAGAGAATAGTTTGAGTTTTAGCTGTCAATAGTGGTGCATGAGCTCAAGAATCTACATTAGGCTTTAACACCTTTATTTTTGGGTGACCATATTTTTCCCTTAAGGTCAATTTCCATTTCTCAAAACCTACACCTTTCGTATATCACTCCGATGAAGAAAAATGGTAGTGGGATAGAGAACCCTTCTCGATCATCTCCCAACATCTAATCATTTTGGATCCCAAGGCCTATTCCAACTTGGATAGTGGACCATTAAGTGTTTGCAAAATAATCACATGTTTTGTCGATGTTCCATCGTTTGGATCACTGTGAAACTGTTGTCACAACTATGTGCTGGACATTAATAATGAGCACGCACGTTTTTGTGAACAATTAAAAAAGTCAAGAATCCTAACCTTATTTGTTAGATTTAAATGAACAAGTGAAAGGGGTGTTTTATGGTTTTGCTTTATTGTATTCGTCTACAATATTGATTTTTATTTAGTTTATTAGTTTTGGACACTTTATCATCATAAAAGTGATTTGATGCCATTATCGAAATAATAATGGTTGGAGAATGGAAAAGGTTGGACAATTATACAAAGAATTTGTTTGTCTTCAAAAAGTAGTTCAAATTGTTGACTTCATTTAAAAACTATACCTTGAGGAACATGTGTTGTGCTTGGATAATGAGTTTTTTCACTTTTAGGGAAGCAAATTCCACCTTACTATTTGTAGGTCATGCTTAGTGATATGAGTTTGGGCCAAAGGAACACTATAGACTCAATCCCTATGTGATTCTTGCATCTAGCAATAAATATTAATGGATAGGAGACCTGCATCTATAGAGTGTTGGATGAATGTAGAAGATGGGGTGCAGTGAACACTAAGGAGCAAACATGCACTATGTACTGTATTCATATACACAAATTAACTAATCATATTAATTAATATAATATAATTTTACAATACATAAATTTTTAAATATTTAAAAATGTATAAATATATATTTATTTTAATATATATTTAAATTTCAATATATATCAAATTATTTAAATTAAAATATATGGGTTGTTTAGATAAATGCCTCCGTCGGTTTAAGGTTCATTATTGTCTCTCATCTAGGGTTTGGATTTTTCCCAATCTTTCGTGTATTCTCAGAGGATTGAAAAAAATTGGGCAGCATTTTTGCTTTCCCGGCACACATTTCAAAATTAAACCGGTAGCATAAACATTGCTGCTTGATAGAACTATTTATAAAAAGTATAAATTTAATGTTTAAATTTAAAAATTTTAAATTAAACTTTTATAAAAAATTAATGATTTGTCTCAGGTCTAGGGTTGATTAATTGTCTCTATGGTTCATATAGGTTATTTTTACTTGGCCTTTTATGGATTTCTTCAATTCTTCGTGTATTCTCAGAGGATTGAAAAAAATTGGGTAGCATTTCTGCTTGCCCGACAGACATTTCAAAATTAAATCGACAGCATAAATGCTACAGGTTGACAAAATACATGTAAAATAAGAAAAAAATTAAATAAATAACAAATTTAAATTACAATTTTATAAAAATTCAGTAGCATTTCTGCTTGTTGGCACACATTTCAAACATATTTAATAAAACAAACTAACCTAAAAACATGTATAACACTTTTTTTAATTTTAACCTAAAATTTTAAAACTTAAAAAAAATGTGAAAATCGATCTAAATTGTAAAAAACTAGTTTAGGATGTTACCTCTCTGCTCTGACATCATGGTGAAAGGTAGGTTGTGGTTGGGTTGTTTGTGGCTTGTGTTATAGCTCGGTCAAGTTCCATGGGTTGCATTGTAGCTCGTTCAAGGGACCTATGTGGAGAAAATGTCGAAAAGAGGCCGCAGGTCCCTGCGGCCTTTTTTATAATTTTCTTTCCTTGCGGTCTTTTTTATAATTTTTTTTCCACAGGGACCTCGATTGAGGTCTTAACACCTCGATCGAGGTTTTCCTAAACCCTAGATTGAGATTTTACTAAACCCTCGATCGAGGTGTCAACACCTTGATCGAGGGTTTAGCAAAAGCTTGATCGATGGTTTAAGAAAACCTCGATCAGGCGTTAGTTAAACCCTTGATCGAGGTGTTAAGACCTCGGTCAAGGGTTTACAAATTGCTCAATCGAGGTACATTTTTGTGTTTTTTCTGAAATATCCTTGCCAAAAATTGTAACTCAGCTCCATGGATACACCCAAAAGGATCCCACAAAACACTGGGCTATCGACCCCCGACCCCGAGTCTACGTAGAGACTAAAACTTCATAAGACATAAAACACTATGGAAATCCATAATACTTATGACATAATCATCAAAATCAAACATTACAATAGTTACCATATCATCTTCAAACATTAGAGTTTCACAGAAGGCCAGAGTAGCATGACCGCCATCCTTAGCAAAAAGCAAAACTAACAAGCACAACATCCCTCACTAGGCAGGGAGTTCACGAGGAGGAAAAGATTGTTCCTCCATGGGAATCTCCCTAGGATGGTCAATGAAATCCTCTATAATCATTTCCAACAGGAGGAATCCCATTGGAATGTCTTGTTTCCCCCCTCTAATCAGATCTAGAGCCTCTTTGATTCCATGTTCAAAATGTGCCTTCGCTTGGAGGTCACGCGCCAAAAGAATCCGCAAGGCCCAAAAAGGATTGGCTATAAGGGGCCTTCCTTGATGAGATTCGTACTCAAGAAAGAATGAAATCTCCTTATTCACGATTTGGGATTCAATAGGAGCATGGTTTTTTGCTATGTACTGTGCCCCCCAATTGAACAACAGTGGAATGGGAACTTCCTGGGCATTCACATCTTACTGATATGAGCTAGTAGTTGGCCGACCCTCTCCCTCAATTCTCACATTATGACCATGTCATCTCCTAACTCTCCATTGAGGTGCCATTAAATCCATGAATAGATCACCTAAAGAACTAATGCAGGTATACTGCAACCTTCTCTTCACAAGATTATGACAAAAAGGCATGAACATTCCATCCTCAGTGGGGGTACTTATGGAAATTCCTGTCATCTGAGGGAGGTACACTATGATCATAGATCCTGAGTCAACTTCTCTCTTCGCATGATTTGTATCCTTAGCATTAAAATCGTTGTACTACTTGATCACAAATAGATCTTCATGGCCTTCCTTCTCGCTTGTGTGATCCGGGACAAGGCTTGCCATTTTATTCCTCGGTGTACGAATTTCCTTGTTGCATTCCACACGATGGTGAATTCTCAGGATAAGGACAACGATTTTTTTGAAAGGACAAGTACCTCCACCTACTCCGTACAGAATCGAGGGTGACTTGGGAACGCTCATTTAAACAAGCCAGGTTTAGGACCATCCCCTTTAGATTGATGCACCGTGTCAAATTCGACGTTTTCCATCTGTGTACCTACTCCACTTGTCCTAAAATAATGAGGGAGGGTGTTTTCACACATGGTGATAACATTTGGGCTCACCACCTCCTTGATATTAGGTGAGAGAATGCCATCTGTTTTGATAATGTGCCATTCATGCTGCTTCGTGGATGTCGCGTGGTGCTTGCGCATGCGAGGAAATGTGTCTTCCCGGGAGGTTAATAAGTGTCCATTTTTACACCTACCAACCTCATGACGTGGAGGTCCATCCTTTTTGGCCTATGGATCTTTTGATATCTTTCCAATTTCATTTTCCACCAACTCCTCACAACATCTCCAAAGCATGCAGTTGCATGCATCTTCCCTCTGTTCTGCATGGAAGGAGGTTCTTTTGTCGACCCCTTCATTTTCTAAGGCATCTGCCACCTTATTCTCGTTCCTCCTAACATGGGAAAAATGTATAGTCAGAGTGTTGATTAATAGTCACTTGAGCTCTGCAAGTCGACATTCTCACTTCCAATTCCTAAAAACCTTAGCTATGGAGGAACCTTGTTGTAATTTTCTTTCGATGGATATGATAACAAAGGAGACTCCCTCCACAATCAATGAAGTCCTCTGTTGCTATAAATCCCATTTTATCCCACTTACCAATCCTTCCAATTCCACCATATTGTTGGTGTTGGTTCCTATGCCTCCCCAGAAGATGCTGAGAATTTTACCCTCTAAATTCCTGATTACACCGCCAAAACCCGCTAGTCCTGGGTTTCCTTTGCCTGATCCGTCAAAATTCATTTTAAAGGAGCCTTCCACTAGAAGTTTCCATGAATCAGTGTTGTTGGGAGGCGTGTTCGAGGATCGCAAGAGGGAATTATTTCCAGGTACATTGTAAATCCCCCACTCGTATAAAATTTGTCGTTCTTTTATGTCTGCTTCACTGGATTTCCGAGTCCAACAATTTATGGTTAGAGTTTCCTTAATATGAATTTCAATCAGAGTCCATACCTCCTTTGTATGTCGATGTTTGTTTTCAAAGATTTTCTTGTTTTGAGTTTTCCAAATTTCCCAAACAATGAAACCTGGAAATAGTTTCCACACCCTATTCAAGATCTCATTTTTAAATACCTGGTGTGGCTAGTTGGCTATTCTTAAATATGAACGTCCCTTGTGTCTAGAATTTTTCCTGAATTTTTCTGATTCTTTCTCCCAGAGGGCAGACATCTTAGGGAATTCATCAAGAAGATGATTAATAGTTTCATTAGTAGAATCACAGAAGAAACATATCGAAGGTCCCATTAACCCGCGACTCTGGATATTGTCTCAGGTGAGGATATACCTTCTAAGAAGAGGCCAACTAAAGGCTGTGACCTTGGTCTACCATCTCCCATGCCATATTTTTCACCATTTCCTCTCCTTCTCCATTCTAGGATTTTCCTTCAACAATCCTATCGCCTCTTTGATGTTGAAATTGCCCAAATTAGAATAACCCCATCTGATCTTGTTGGTCTTGTTCTCCTTAGGGATATTTTTGTTGCATAGTTCCTCATATAATTCCTCAATGTTATTACTAGGTGTGCATGCTTTCGACCATTCCTTTGGTTTCTAGGTCTTGAAATTTTTATCTGCAGACAGGGGTTCCCAAAAGTCTTGCACCCGTTCCAACGGGATATTCTGAATATATTGGAGTAAGTATGGGATATCATCTCGGTTGGATAAATAAGGATCTTATTTATAGACATACCTAGAGAACAATTCTGACTTCCTGTCTTGAACCTCCTAAAGACTGTGACTTTGGATAATACCTCTATTTTCTTGGGTAGCCTTCCATATGCTTGAACCTGGGAGATCTTCCCCAAATCTGATAAGATGTTGTTTCGGCCAGTGTGGTGCATATTTCTTATTCCACAACTTCTCCCATGGATCCTATGAGAGGGAGATCCATTTCCACCGAATTTTCACCCCCAGTACTAGGTTTATGTTGATTGGGTCTCTAAGTCCTAGTCCCCCTACTTCCTTTGGTTTACATAAAATTTTCCAATCTACCAGAGCCCATTTCCTATGTCCTTCAGTTCCCCCCCAAAGAAAGGTTCTTTGGATATTTCATATTTGTTTTAGAACTAATTTGGGAGCGGCCAAGACAGAGAAGAGGTACAGAGGCGTTGCTTGAAGTAATGACTTAACCAGGATCAATTTGCTTGGGAGATTGAGAGCCCTGAAGGTCCATTGGCTAAGATTTTGCTTAAGTTTATCCAGTAAATCCTTCCAAGATATTTGTTTTATAGTAGAATCCGCTAAAGGAGAACCCAAATATTTATATGGTAATACGCCTTCCGAAAATTCCAGGATTCTGAGAATTTTTTTCCTTGTGACTTTCAGTGTGTTGAAAAAGTACACCTGAGACTTCTCCTTGTTTATTTACAACCCATTGGCCTCTAGAAAGGTTTCAATCCCCCTCCTCAAGCCTCAGGCCTCCTGGAAATTGGATGGTCCCATCATCATTGTATCTTCAACAAATTGTTGATCGATCTGTGGTTCCAACTCTTCGCTAAGGTTGAGCCCACATATTTGGTCCTCATTGCACATGTCCTTGAGCATTCGGCCCATTCCTTATGCAATGATGATGAACATGAAAGGAGATAGTGGGTCTCCTTGGCATCCCCCTCGATACATGGAAGCATTTTGTAGGAGTCCCGTTAACCAGAATTGAGAAAAAAGATGAGGAGACTAGATACATCACCCACTCGGTCCATTGGTATGAAAATCCAAATGTATGGTGGATTCCTGCCAAGAACTTCTAATTTGGTTTATCATAAGATTTTGACAGGTTGAGTTTCAGCAACATACCTAATATTTTTCCATTTTTTAGGGAATGAATAGTTTCATGCACCAAAATGATGCCATCTAGAATTTGTCGCCCTTCAACAAAACTAGCTTGTTTTGGGGATATGAGGATCAGGAATAAGGGTCTGAGCCTATTGGCTATGACCTTGGAAATAATATTATATATGAAATTGCATAGAGCAATCAGTTTGAGTTTTCCAGGATATTGTGTTTCATTTTCTTTGGGAATGAGTGTAAGGAAGGTGGCATTGAAGGATTTTAGAATGTTACCTGTATTTCTTGAATCCTCAACCAGATTAACCCACACTTCCTCCTTCAGCCATTCCCATCTGGAGTGAAGGAATTTTGTAGTGAACCCATCTGGTATCGAGGCTTTATCATCATCCATTTGTTTGACAACTGCTTCTACTTCCTTCATCTCAATTGGCTTTATGAGCATAATATTATGTTAATCGGTGATGACCCTTGGGATATGTTGTAGAACCTTTGTCTCAGCCTCATTTCGATCATAGTCGGGCTCCTCCAGGAGGTCAACAAAGAATTTATTCAGGGTAAGTTCCAGTTCCTCCTAGGTTTCTGCAAGGGTTTCGTCTTCTCTTTTCTCTCCATACAGTTACCATGCCAATGTTGGATGGTTGCTTTGTGGAAGCACCTAGTGTTGCACTCTCCCTCTTGAAGCTACCTGATTCTTGATTTTTGTTTCCATAGAAGTTCCTCCTGTTGTTTTCTTAAAATGAATTCTTGGAGCAAGATTTTCTCCTAAGTTCTCACCTCCTTAGTGAATACTTACTACACACCCTTCTGTTGAACCTCTTGAATCTTCATGTAACTGCTTTTTCTCTTGGAAAATATTTCCAACGGATTATATATTCCGTCTTTAGATTTTGTCTTTTAGGAGTTTTAGTTTTTGTTGGAACTGGTACATAAGTGTACCCTTAATGGGAGGCAATTCATCCCACTAATGCTTGAGTTTCTTCTGGAATTCAGGGTGAAGGAGCCATATTTGTTCAAAATGAAAAGGTTTTTGAAGGTTCACCCCTATTATTTCCCATTCCAGACTTATAGGCTAGTGGTCAGAACCAGCTGAGGGAAGTACCACGGTAGTTAGTTCTCCACCTTCCATCATTATAGACTCTGAGAATAGAAAGCGGTCTAATCGGCAAGTGATTCTTCTGTCCCCTGCTCTCTTGTTATTCTAAGTGTAAATACCGTTGGACGTTTTGATATCGACCAAATCGAGGTTTGAAATGACTTTGTTAAAGTAATAGCTGATGGGGTTTAACTTCTGTATTCCTCCTTTTTTTTGGCTAGGATTCTAACCAGGTTAAATTCTCCTCCTAGAATCCAAGGATGCCTCCCAACCTCCTTCCAAAAGGTGCCCATGGAGTCGAGAAAATTAACCTTCTACTCGGTCTGGGGTGGGACATAAACATTGGTAATGAATCCTTGTGTGCGAGTACCCAATATCTAGAAGGATGCTGAAAGGGAGAACTACGAGGCAAGAAATTTTGTGAAGACCACCTCCATTGGGTTCCATAATATTCCTATCCCTCTAAATGCTCCTCTTGCATCCATGGCAATTGCTTCACTGGCTTGCTAGACTTTTTTCCATACAACTTTGAGTTCTACTTCCGAGCATTTGGTTTCTTGAAAAGAAAGACAATAAATGGGTTTTCACTTTCTATTCTTCTTTTTAGAAGACATATCTTCAGGAGGTTGTTACAGCCTCTTATGTTCCAATATGTGATCTGCATCTTTAAACTACTTAGGTGCAGAGGTGAGGGTTGCATCTATGGTTGGATACTACCCTAAGGATACTAGATTTACCCCTATTAGTTGGATTCGCTGCACATTACTGTGTCTTCCTCGCTTTTCCTGGATTTCTTTTTTCCATATGGGTCCTTGAGAGAATCTGACACTATTCCTAGAAACTTCATAGTTTTTGTCTTTATGATGGATTTCTCGAGAAGGGATACCTATTGTGGAGGAATGTGATTAGGTGTTTGAGAATAGCACGCTGCCTCCAATCCTTTTAAGTCCAAATCCCCTATCTCCATATCCTCCCCTTCATGATCTAGCGGTGTGTTCTATTCCTTGTTTGTTTCCTTAGTATCTTCTTGGATCAGGACTTTCGAAGTTGTGGTTGGATCTGGTTCTCGTTGTTCTAAGAGCTTCCATTCTGTCTGGGTTTCAACCACCTTTTTGGTTTGAAGGGCTTCAAACCGGTTGTGAGCCTGGACTTTCTTATGGATCTCTGGACCAACTACCTTCTTGGTCGAT
Source organism: Pseudotsuga menziesii (assembly GCA_001517045.1). Classification (NCBI taxonomy): domain Eukaryota; kingdom Viridiplantae; phylum Streptophyta; class Pinopsida; order Pinales; family Pinaceae; genus Pseudotsuga; species Pseudotsuga menziesii. The sequence continues at coordinate 85,626 of LPNX010408989.1, read as the reverse complement.
CTTTTCTTGGTTGCTGCTTTGGTGAAGCCTTCTTCATCTTGTTTTTCTGGATCTTTGTTGCCTCTAGGTTTTTTGTTTTGCAGACAGTCGCAGAAAAGATGTCCATGCTCATGGCACCGTCTACACATGAAAGGGATCTGTTCATAGTCTATCGCTTGGAACCATTCCTCGTCATCCCAAGAAAACTCTATCCCATCTGGTAAATCCTTAGATATGTCCAAATAGAGGCATATCCTAGTGTAAGAAGTGTATCGCATCTGTTTGATTTGTTTTGAAAATTCTACAAACATCCCCAGCATATTACCAATATCTATGAGGATTTATTCTTTCCAATATTCTATTGGTAAGGAGTACAATCAGATCCAGACTAGGGCTATAGTTTAAGTTTTCCTTATCTAGGTTGACATGTTATTTCCATGGTCTGAGGAAGAGGCCTGCTAAGTTTAAGAAGTAAGGCTCGTTATCAAAGATTATAGTTCTATCTGTTTCATTAAAGAAGATAATTGTGAAAAAAACATTTTCCCCCAATTGCAGGTCATGATGGCCTTGGGGCTTCCAGGTTGTGTTAATCCACCACACCAGTGTCTTCTCTTCCGAAAAAATTTCGACGAATTTTTGAATGAGGGCATGATCTTTCACGTATTGAATATCCTCCCACACCCGTTCTGAGGTACCTTGGCCTTTTTTATAATTTTTTTCCATAGGGACCTTGATTGAGGTTTTCCTAAACCCTAGATCGAGATTTTGATAAACCCTCGAATCGAGGTGTCAGCACCTTGATCAAAGGTTTAGCAAAATCTCGATCGATGGTTTAAGAAAACCTTGATTGAGCATTAGTTAAACCCTTGATCGAGGTGTTAAGACCTCGATCGAGGTACATTTTTGTGTTTTTTATGAAATATCCTTTCCAAAAGTTGTAACTCACCTCCATGGATACACCCAAAAGGATCCCATAAAAGACTGGCCTGTCAACCCCCAACCCCGAGTCTACGTAGAGACTAAAACTTCATAAGACATAAAACACTATGGAAATCCATAAGACTTATAACATAATCATCAAAATTGAACATTATAGTAGTTACCATATCATCTTTAAACATTAGAGTTTCACAGAAGGCCAAAGTAGTATGACCACCCCCCTTAGCAAAAAACAAAACTAACAAGCACAAAATCCCTCACTAGGCAGGGAGTTCACGAGGAGGAAAAGCTTGTTCCTCCCTGGGAATATCCCTGGGATGGTCAATGAACTCCTCTGTAATCATTTCCAATAAGTGAAAGCCCATTGGAATGTCTTACTGCCCCCCTCTAATAAGATCCAAAGCCTCTCTGATTCCATGTCCCAGTTGCACCTTTGCTTGGAGGTCACATGCCAAAAGAATCCGCAAGGCCCAAAAGGGATTGGCTACAAGGGGCATTCCTTAATGAGCTTCATACTCAAGAAAGAAAGAAATATCCTTATTCATGATTTGGGATTCAATAGGAGCATGGGTTTCCACTATGTATTGTGCCCCCCAATTGAATGACAATGGAATAGGAACTTCCTGGGCATTCATATCTTACTGATATGAGCTAGCAGTTGGCCGAACCTCTCCCTCAATTCTCACATTATGATTGTGTCGTCTCCTAACTCTCCATTGAGGTACCATTAAATCCATGAATAGATCACCTAAAGAACTAATGCAGGTATATTGCATCCTTCTCTTCACAAGATTATGACCAAAAGGCATGAACATTCCATCCTCAGTGGGGGGGTACTTATGGAAATTCCTGTCATTTGAGGGAGGTACACTATGATCATAGATCCTGAGTCAACTTCTCTCTTTGCATGCTTCATATCCTTAGCATTAAAATCGTTGTACTGCTTGATCACAAATAGATCTTCATGGCCTTCCTTCTCGCTTGTGTGATCTGAGACAAGGTTTGCCATTTTATTTGTCGGTGTATGAATTTCCTTGTTGCATTCCACATGATGGTGAATTTTCGGGCTAAGGACAAGATTTTTTCTAAAAGGACAAGTACCTCCACCTACTCCATATAGAGTTGAGGGTGACTGGTGAACACTCATTTAAAGAAGGCAAGTTTAGGACCATCCCCTCCAGATTGATGCACCATATGGAATTCGACGTTTTCCCTCTTCGTACCTACTCCACTTGTCCTGACATAATGAGGGAGGGTGTTTTCATGCATGGTGATAATGTTTGGGCTCACCACCTCCTTGGAATTAGGTGAGAGAATTCCATCTGTTTCGATAACGTGCCCTTCATGCGGCTCTGTGGATGTGGCGTGGTGCTTGCGCGTGCAAGGGAATGTGTCTTCCCAAGAGGTTAATAAGTGTCCATGTTTACAGTTTCTGACCTAAGGACGTGGAGGTCCATCCTGTTTGGCCAATGGATTATTAGATATCTTTCCAATGTCATTTTCCACCAACTCCTCGCAACATCTCCAAAGCATGCAGTTGCATGCATCTTGCCTATGTTCTACATGGAAGGAGGTTCTTTTGTCAACCCCTTCATTTTCTAAGGCATCTGCCGCCTAACATGGGAAAAAGGTATAGTCGGAGTGTTGATTAACAATCGCTTGAGCTTTGCAAGTCAACATTCCCACTTCCAATTCCTAAAAACCTTAGCTATGGCAGAACCTTGTTGTAATTTTATTTCGATGGATATGATAACAAAGGAGACTCCCTCCACAGTCAATGATTTCCTCTGTTGCTTTAAATCCCATTTTATCCCACTTACCGGTCCTTCCAATTCCACCATATTGTTGGTGTTGGTGCCTATGCCTCCCCAAAAGATGCTGAGAATTTTACCCTCAGAATTCCTGATTACACCGCCAAAACCTGCTGGTCCTATGTATCCTTTGGCTGATCCGTCAAAATTAATTTTAAAGGAGCTTTCCACTAGACGTTTCCATGAATCGGAGCTACTGGGAGGTGTTTTCGAGGATCACAGGAGGGAATGATTTCCAGGTACATTGTAAATCCCCCACTCATACAAAATTTGTCGTTCTGCTATGCCTGCTTCACTGGATTTCTGAGTCCAATAGTTTATGGTTAGAGTTTCCTTAATATGAATTTCAATCAGGGTCCATACCTCCTTTGTATGTCGATGTTTGTTTTCAAATATTTTCTTGTTTCAAGTTTTCCATATTTCCCAAACAATGAAACCTGGAAACAGTTTCCACACCCTATTCAAGATCTCATTTTTAAATACCTGGTGTGGCTAGTTGGCTATTGTTAAATATGAATGTCCCTTGTGTCTAGAATTTTTCTTGAATTTTTCTGATTCTTTCTCCCAGAGGGTGGATGTCTTAGGGAATTCATTGAGAAGATGATTGATAGTTTCGTTAGAAGATTCACGGAGGCAACATATCGAAGGTCCCATTAACTCGCGACTCTGGAGATTGTCTCAGGTGAGGAAGCACCTTCTGAGAAGAGGCCAGCTAAAGGCTATGACCTTGGTCCACCATCTCCCACCCCGTATTTTCCACTATTACCTCTCCTTCTCCATTCTATGAGTTTCCTTCAATAGTCCTATCGCCTCTTTGATGTTGAAGTTTCCCAAATTGGAATAACCCATCTGATCTTGTTGGTCCCGTCCTCCATAGGGATATTTTTTTTGCATAGTTCCTCATATAATTCTTCAATGTTATCCCTAGGTGTGCATGCTTTCCACCATTCCTTTGGCTTCTAGGTCCTAAATTTTTTATCTGCTGACAGGGGGTCCCAAAAGTATTGCACCCGTTCCAACAGGATATTCTGAATATATTGGAGTAAGTATGGGATATCATCTCAATTGGATAAATAAGGATCTTATTTCTAGACATCCCTAGAGAACAATTTCAACTTCCTGTCTCTAACCTCATAAAGACTGTGGCTTTGGATAATACCTCTATTTTCTTGGGTAGCCTTCCATATGCTTGAACCTGGGAGATCTTCTCCAAATATGATAAGATGTTGTTTTGGCCAGTGTGGCGAATATTTATTATGCCACAACTTCACCCATGGTTCCTATGAGAGGGAGATCCATTTCCACTGAATTTTCACCCCCAGTACTCTATTTATGTTGACCAGGTCTCTGAGTCCTAGTCCCACTGCTTCCCTTGGTTTACATAAAATTTTCCAATCTACTAGAGCCCATTTCCTATGTCCTTCAGTTCCCCCCCAAAGAAAGTTTCTTTGGATATTTCGTATTTGTTTTAGAACTGATTTGGGAGCAGCCAAGATAGAGAAGAGGTACGTAGGCGTCGCTTGAAGTACCGACTTAACCAGGATCAATATGCTTGGGAGATTGAGAGCCTTGAAGGTCCATTGCCTAAGCTTTTGCTTGAGTTTACCAATTAAATCCTTCCAAGATATTTTTTTTATAGTAGAATCCGCTAAAGGAGAACCCAGATATTTAGATGGTAACACGCCTTCCAAAAATTCCAGGATTCTGAGAATGTTTTTCCTTGTGACTTTCAGAGTGTTGAAAAAGTACACCTGAGACTTTTTCTTGTTTATTTACAACCCATTGGCCTATAGAAAGGTTTCAAGCCCCCTCCTCAAGCCTCAGGCCTCCTAGACAGTGGATGGTCCCATCATCATTGTATCGTCAACAAATTGTTGATCGGTCTGTGGTTCCAACTCTTCGCTAAGGTTGAGCCCACGTATTTGGTCCTCATTGTGCATGTCCTTGAGCATTCAGCCCATTCCTTTTGCAATGATGATGAACATGAAAGGAGATAGTGGGTCTCCTTGGCGTATCCCCCTAAATACATGAAATCATTTTGTAGGATTCCTGTTAACCAGAATTGAGAAAAAAGATGAGGATACTAGATTCATCACCCACTGGGTCCATTGGTACGAAAATCCAAATGTATGGTGGATTCTTGCAAAGAAATTCTAATTTGGTTTATCATAAGCTTTTGACAAGTTGAGTTTCAGCAACACACCTAATATTTTTTCATTTTTTATGGAATGAATGGCTTCATGCACCAAAATGATGCCATCTAGAATTTGTCGCCCTTCAACAAAACCAGCTTGTTCTGGGGATATGAGGATCGGGAACAAGGGTATGAGCCTATTGGCTATGACCTTGGAAATAATATTATATATGAAATTGCATAGAGCAATCCGTTTGAGTTTTCCAGGATATTCTGTCGCATTTTCTTTGGGAATGAGCATAAGGAAGGTGGCATTGAAGGATTTTAGAATGTTACCTGTATTTCTTGAATCCTCAACGAGAACCCACACTTCCTCCTTCAAACATTCCCACATGGAGTGAAGGAATTTCGTAGTAAACCCATCTGGTCTTGATGCATTATCATCATCCATTTGTTTGACAGCTGCTTCTACTTCCTACATCTCAATTGGCTTTATGAGCATAAGATTATGTTAATCGGTGATAACCCTTGGGATATGTTGTAGAACCTTTGTGTGGGTCTTATTCTAATCATAGTCGGGCTCCTCCAGGAGGTCAACAAAGAAGTTATTCAAGGTAAGTTCTAGTTGCTCCTGGTTTTCTGCAAGGGTTTCGTCCTCTCTTTTCTCGCCATATAGTTACCATGCCAATGTTGGATGGCTACTTTGTGGAAGCACCTAGTGTTGCGCTCTCCCTCTTGAAGCCACCTAATTATTGATTTTTGTTTCCATAGAAGTTCCTCCTGTTGTTTTCTTAAACTGAATCCTTGGAGCAATATTTTCTCCTAAGTTCTCACCTCCTCAGTGAATCCTTTCTACACACCCTTCTGTTGAACCTCTTGAATCTTCCTATAACCGCTCTCCAAAGGATTCTATATTCCATCTTTAGATTTTGTCTTTTAGGAGTTTAATTTTTTGTTGGAGCTGGTACATAAGTGTACCCTTAATGGGAGGAAATTCGTCCCACCAATGCTTGAGTTTCTTCTAGAATTCAGGGTGAAGGAGCCATAATTGTTCAAAATGAAAAGGCCTTTGAAGGTTCTTGTCCATTCCATACTTATAGGCCAGTGGTCAAAACCAACTGAGGGAAGTACCACGGTAGTCAGTTCTCCACCTTCCATCATTATAGACTCTGAGACCAGAAAGCGGTCTAATCAGCAGGTGATTCTTCTATCCCCTGCTCTCTTGTTATTCCAAGTGTAAATATCGTTGGACCTTCTGATATCGACCAGATCGAGGTTTGCAATGAATTCGTTAAAGTAATCACTGATGGGGTTTAACTTCTGTATTCCTCCTTTTTTCTCGGCTAGGATTCTAACCAGGTTAAAGTCTCCTCCTAGAATCCAAGGACGCCTCCCAACCTTCATCCAAAAGGTGCACAGGGAGTCCAGAAAATTAACCTTCTGCTCAACCCGGGGTGGGCCATAAACATTGGTAACGAATCCTTATGTGTGAGCACTGAATATATAGAAGGATGCCAAAAGGGAGAACTATGAGACAAGAAAGTCTATGAGGACCACCTCCCTTGGGTTCCATAATATTCCTATCCCTCCAGATGCTCCTCTTGCATCCATGGCAATTGCTTCACTGGCTTGCTAGACTTTTTTCCATACAACTTTGAGTTCTACTTCCAAGCATTTGGTTTCTTGAAGAAAGACAATAACTTGGTTTTCACTTTCTATTCTTGTTTTTAGAAGATGTATCTTCATGGGGTTGTTACAGCCTCTTATGTTCCAATATGTGATCCACATCTTTAAACTACTTAGGTGTAGAGGTGAGGGTTGCATCTATGGTTAGATATTGCCTTGAGGCTACTAGCTTCACCCCCATTAGTTGGATTTGCTGCACATTACTATGTCTTCCTCGCTTTTCTTTTCTGTTTTTCTTTTTCCCATCTGGGTCCTTGAGAGATTCTGACACTATTCCTAGAAACTTCATAGTTTTGTCTTTATGATGGATTTCTCGAGAAGGGAGACCTATTGTGGATGAATGTGATTAGGTGTTTGAGAAGAGCACACTGCCTCCAATCCTTCTAAGTCTAGATCCCCTATCTCCATATCCTCCCCTTCGTGATCTAGCGGTGGGTTCTCTTCCCTATTTGTTTCCTTAGTATCTTCTTGGATCATGACTTTCAAAGTTGCGGTTGGATCTGGTTCTTGTTGTTCTAAGAGCTTCCCTTCTGTATGGGTTTCAACCACCTTTTCGGTTTGAAGGGCTTCAAACCGGTTGTGAGTCTAGAATTTCTTATGGATATTTGGATCGACTACCTTGTTGGTCGATCTTTTCTTGGTTGTTGCTTTGGTGAAGCCTTCTTCATCTTGTTTTTCTTGATCTTTGTTGCCTCCAGGGTTTTTGTTTTGCAAATAGTCATGGAAAATATGTCCATGCTCATGGCACCATCTAGACATGAAAGGGATCTGTTCATAGTCTATCGCTTGGAACCATTCCTCGTCATCCCAAGACAACTCTATCCCATTTGGTAAATCCTTCAAGATATGTCCAAATAGAGGCATATCCTAGTGTAAGAAGTGTATCACATCTGTTTGATTTGTTCTGAAAATTTTACAAAGATCCCCAACATATTACCAATATATGTGAGAATTTCTTCTTTCCAATATATTGTTGGTAAGGAATACAATCAGATCCAGACCGGGGCTATAGTATATGTTTTCCTTATCTAGGTTGAAATTTTATTTCCATGGTCTGAGGAAGAGGCCTGCTAAGTTGAAGAAGTAAGGCTCATTATCAAAGATTATGGTTCTATCTATTTCATTAAAGAAGATAATTGTGAAAAAACCTTTTTCCCCCAATTGCAGGTCATGATGGCCTTGGGGCTTCCAGGTTGTGTTAATCCACCACACCAGTGTCTTCTCTTCAGGAAAAATTTCGACGAATTTTCGAATAAGGGCATACTCTTTCACGTATTGAATATCCTCCCACACCCGTTCTGAGTGAATCTATAGCTTCAAAACTGTTTTTTATTTTGGCACACAGTCTCTTGGTTTCATGGAGTTTCCAGTCGGGATTACCTCTTTGATTATCCCTCTCGTCCCTTCTCCTCCCTTCCCCAAGTGGAGATCTATTCCTTGTGCTATTGCTTTTCCTTTATCCATCTCTATTTCCGATCCCAGAGGAGGGGGCGGCTCCCCCCCATCTGTGTGCTCACTCATACCGAAATCCCTTTCCTGCAAAATGGAGGCACTGGGTTCTAACTTTGACAGGACCTGCGAAATCAGGACAAACTTGCAACCCTAAATCACTATGAAGCCTTCCACCTCCATCGACGTCTCAGTCCCACTAGCATCTCAATCTCCGAATATATTGAAAACATTTGATGGACGCTTGGAATATTGTATTAACTTAGTTTTGTAAGTTTATGTTAATATTTAACAGAAATGTTTTGATCTTGAATGTTTTAGTTGTAAGCTTTTACTTTATTTTGGATATGTAATTTTAGTTGTGGTGGAAAATACTCTTTCCTTAGCAAAAAAACGTAGAAGCAATTGCTTTACTTGATTCTAATAGAATATCAAGAAAAAGAATTTTCTTTGTGAAAAATATACTTTGAAATTTTTTTATTTTGTTTTATATATAGATATTTCTCTTATAGAGCACACCATTTTTAGAGTCGCGTTCTTATCAAGGAGTAGGTTTGTTTATACTACTTCTCATTTTTTTGAATATGTAAATTGACATATTAAGATCTTCAAATATACATTTTCAAGAAGAAAGGAATTTGAATTCGACACTTATATTAAAAGATCATTTTCTTGTTAAAATAATTGTAGTCGAAAAGGAATCGATGATTTCAGAACCTAAAACCGAATCTTTGAATGGCAGTTGCATAAATCATGATTTTGCATTTTCTTCTTCTCAAATTGAGAAAAATCCTCTCATTCATTCACAAAATATATCAACAAATCAGAATATTCACCATGATTTTTCTCTTGAATTAGTTAATCAAGATTGTCCTATGAAAAGGGGAACATCTAATTTTCCACCTTTGAATCATTCTTTATATCCTGATCTATTTAATTATTATAGTTCATGTCCAGATACTAATATGCAAACAAATTCTCCAGTATGGTCAGTCCCTATCTTAATGCAAAGTGATTTGTTGTACAAAAATGAGGAAAATATTCCTATTCAAGATATTGACGATGAAAATAATTTTATAAATATAGCTCATGAATGTCATGAATATGAGAATATTAAGGAAGCTGAGTTAGAAGATAAAACCATTTCTCATAATCTTTTAGATGTTGGCGATACTAATTTGTTCAATTGTAGATTAATTGAGTCGTCAAAATCTCATGAATTTCAAAGGGAAATTTCTCACTCTAAGGTAATGTCAAAATTTGATATTCAATCTTATGATGACAATGTTTCTTTGCAAAATATATCCTCTACTTTAACTTCTCTTGGAACCTTTGATCATAATCTCGACATGCCACTTTTTTATTACTATCCTGATGAATTTTCTAGCACACGCTCCATTGAATCTTCACAAGTTTTAGATCTCCTCCAACCTTCTTTTTATGATTCAATTTATTGTTTGTTGGAAGAATCATATCTTAAAAGGTTTCCATGTCCTATTTGTCTTCATTTTATAGATACAAGCTCTAATTTAATACTTTCTTTTTTCAGTATGAAGTATTTCAATTCATATTATTAATATTTGATATGTTTTATTTTGCAGGATTACAAATGCATCAATGGCTTCATTGGCCATTTCACTTTACTTAATTTTCATTACAATTGATTTCTCTTGTACATAGTTAGGCTTAGGTTTATATTGGTTTTTCTTCATTTTTACCCTTTCTTGTTTTGTTTTGAATAAATGCAGTCATGAAGATGATGCCAATTTCAATCTCAAGAGGTGACACTGATCAATACTTTCAGGGATGTTTTGTTTACCTTTGACTCTCTTGCTTTTAATTATATTTATTTAAAATTTTCTTGTTAAGTCATATATCTTTTACTTTTTCGACTTAATTGGGAAAACGTTTTATACATTCTTATGATCATAAGCAATAACTTTTAAGAAAACAAAGAATGATGTTGCACATTAATACCAAAATATTTTGAGTTGTAACTGCATATGTAATTAAGATTTAGTTTAACTTTCTTTATTTTGGTTTGTTTTCTTTTACATAAGATATCCTAACTCATTAAACATCTTTCTTATTTTTAACAAATCCTTATGTCGCAAATTATAATTTAAAGAAAACAGAGACTTATTTTTCATTTTGTAGAAACTAATTCTCTCTTTTCATTTCATTTGTGATATAGCTATTTCATTCTTTTCTATTTAAGATGTTAATTTATTCAGGGCTAAGTTTACATTTTCACATTTACATATATTCATTTTAGATTTCTTGCTTTTCTTGCTTTTATTTTTCAAGTTTGCTATGATTTTCTTTTTCAGTTTGCTTGAAGTTTGAAAGGGGGTTATTGTATATAAATAAACTCTATGGCTTAATTCCAGTTTATTCATCTATCTTAGGTAGATCTTCAAGATTCGCTTAAACTGATCAATTTTTCTCAAATTTGATAAGGACCTATAACTAATCATGTTTGTGTTTATAATCAAGATTAACCTTTCGCCATCTATTTCTTTATAGTTGGGATAGCTGATAGATTTCCTTTTCAAAACTTAGTACTTGGAAAATATTTATCAATTTGCATTTGCAGTCATTCTTTTAAAAGTTTATTTACCATCTGCAAAGATTTGAAGTCTGCTCTATGCATAATAATCTATAATAAGTTGAATTTTGATTAGAGAATAGGAGGTCTCATCACGATTTGACCTACTCATGATCATTAGATTTATCAGGAGTAACATCATTTCTGATCACTAGGGCGATGGCTCTTGATCATATGATCAAGGGATAGGAGGTCTCATCATGAGCTGGATTGTTTATTTCTGGTAAAACTCGTGAATGATGCTGTTAATATCTGGTTACCAGGCCTGGACAGTATTCTTCAGTTAAAGTTTAATGGAAAATCAATAAATGTTTTATAATTGGAGCAGGTCTTGAAAGTTTTTTCAGATAGGTGAATAGATGTATCTTTATACTGCTAATGTGGATTACCTTTATCCTAAGTACTTGGTTTTGATAGGGTAATTTTCAGTTTGTCTATGACTAAATATTTATCAAAAGAAATGAGGGTAGTTCTGAAAATCTTCACAAATGTGAATTGAGTACTGGTTCTTATTAGATTAATATTTTTTTATTTGGTTTAAGAAAATTTTAAAATTTTATTTTTTGCAACTTTTAAGATGAATGTGCAGAGATAACTAGTTCACCCAGGTATGTCTCCATTTGATGGCACCCCAACAACTCCCCTTTGTTTTGCAATAGATAAAGTGACCCCTATATAAAAAATTTGTAAGTATTTAGCTTTGGTTTTCCTTGCTTGGTTTGAAAGAGTAATCGGGTGATCACTTCTTTTTATCATATCTTTTACTGATTATTTTTGTTGAATAGTTACTCTTCTATCGTTTAAGTCTTTTTTCCTCCTACTCATTAAAGAACACTTGTATGCTCTCATTGAACTTTAGCCGAGTTGATTGTATGCCCTAGTCTAAAATAATTCAATTACCCTAATCTTACGACAACATTGTGTAGTTTCAGGCCTTCATTTACATACATCATTGATCAAATAAGCATATTATTTAAATCTAGATTAATTATCTAAATGCTTAATTTTCATATAATTTGATGTACAAGTTAAAATGATACATGTGAGGGTTTAGCAATGAACACACTTATTCATTTGAACAAATTATGATATTTTGTTTATAGTTTTTCATCGACTTTTTATTAAGAAATTTCTTGATTAATTATGAAAATTTAATATATTTTATTAAATATATGAAAATATTCTCATATCATTAACTCCTTAAGCTTTTTGAAATATTTTCATCCAATTTTCATAATTTAATTTTTTATTTCTAAATTACAATGAAAAATTCAAACATATATTAATAATTCTTTTAAAAAAACAAAAAACAAAAATATATCAATAGCCTTAACTAAGTCTTAAAGTTCCATTTTGTATAATATATATGACTTTTGACAAAAAGTTAAGATGCATGAAAATTACACGTTTGAACTTTTGACATGGGATTATATGTTATCAAAAGAGAGATATTTCACAATATCATCGGTGGGCACTTCACTAGAAGTTATAAAACACGTTGCCATAATATCATTATAATTGAACTTGAATCGTAGTTCTCATTTTCTTTGAGATGGTTTTCGAGTTTTGTTAAGAAGGATCGTGACTCTAATATGGACTGATTTTTATTAGATTATAACATTTCATGTTGTCATTCTTCTATTCTTAATCAAGGATTATATATTTAATATGCCAGCAATAAGCAGATTATGCTACATTGGTTGTTGAAATAATAAATTTCTGCCATCTTTTTAGGGTAGTTGCACCAGATTGTAAAGATCCAACGAGAGCTAGTATTTCTTATTTTTATTTTGGAAATTTGCATCAATGCCAAACAGTTTTGGAACATTGTAATTTTAGATTCATAGAGGAGATCACGTCATTTTTTACCATTCCATAGAAAAAGAAGGGAATCGTTGAAGAAATAAATTCTTATGGATCATTTTGCTGATATCTCTCCACGAAATTCTTCCCAATGAAAGATACCATGACTACCATATCGTTGGTGGTTCATCTCAATGTGTCGTTGGTATTCTTTACTCTTTCCTACAAAAGTAGAAATATAATGTTGAATTTTTAACTCATCATAAGTAAAGATTACTAGAATGCCATATAATCGCATGAAGAGCTAAAATTGGGTTAATCAAATTCATGGCATCAGGTTGTATATTTTCATAATATCAATCATTTTGACAGAATGATATCAATTTGAAGGGTGATCTTTATGCTTTTATTTACTTTTATGGTAATTCTTTATAAACATAATTATATCATGTTGTTTTAAATTAATGAATACTTTTGTTTTATATGCAGGAGAAAGCATCGAATATGCAATATGATAGCGGAATATTTTACAAAGTTTAATTTGGCCACGGATATAAGTAAAAGGATATTACTAACTTCTGCGAGTTACCAGATGCCAACTTATAAATATTACTACGAGGATAAACCACATCGGCAGAACCAATCAATGAGAAAGGAGAATTTTCTTCACAGTTGGAGAGGATAGGGGAATCGAGCTCTTTAGAGGGCGATTTAAGTTCCTGTATTAGGCTGGTGGGTCTAGAAACACCAGTAGCAATTCAACTAAAGAGGAGGGGGGTCTTGGTAGAAGGGAGGAAACTGTGCTTTTCTTTGTTCTGTTTTTCTATTGTAATGCTTGTGTTTGCAAAAGGAAAATGAGACATTGCCATAGGGGGAAGCTCTATAAAGTTTGGAGGAATTGTTTTCCTGAATTTTGTAAGACTTCTTTCTGTCTAGTTCGAGGTTTGATGTAATAGAAGAATAGGAGTGGGAATGTTATCAGGATCATTGTTTTGTAACAGAGCTCTGCTACAATTTTCACTCTTATTTATTTCTATTGTATGTATATTTTATTTGGTACATATATACTTTGCAATTATGTGCTAAAATCCTTTTGTATACTTCGGGATTATGTTATTTTCAGATCTGTTTAAATTATTGCATAGTTGATTTAATGATCTGACTTTGTTTGTCATTTTGCAGTTTGTGTTATCAAATTTATGTTGTTTTAAATTTGAATGATTAACTTTGTATTGTCATTTTGATTTTAACAACATTTATTTTAAATTTAGATTTGAAAAAATAACATTCATATTTCACCATGATCCTGCTTGCAGGATAGATTAGGTATAGAGTTAGTTCTTTAAATTAGGATTAGTTTATTTCATAGTGAAAGATACAGTTTAGTTGCTGTTAAAACCTGTGTGTTTTAATAGTTTTTAAATCTGTACGTTTTCCAGCTATTGAAGTCTACATCTTAGATTAGTCATATTACCTAGATTACATCTTTAAGCTATTTATTTCATTTTAATAATTTCTATCACTAAATTGTGAGACTCTCTTTTGAGAGAAAACTCATAAGGTAGCGGGGCCTTTGTTCCCGTGATATTTAGTCATCCCAAACACACCGAGGGCTATTTTAAGTGCTTTGTGTGGACTATTTCTCCTTATTGGCCTTAGGACAATAAATCTAGCCAACAGGTCCAAATGGCAGATGATATTTATCTTTCTTTTTAAGCTTTTCATGATCATTATGATGGCGCAGAGGTACTCAGGCAAAGAGTCTTATCGAAGGTACATAAGCAAGGGAAATTTAATAACAAAACAATTACCATGTATATTTATGAAGTGGACTATGACGGCGAATCATGGGAAGGATCGATTTTCTGCTCATATCAAGAGGTTCCTCATACGCAAGTGGATGTACAGGAGGATGTGATGGCTCAGGAGCTGGTACAAGAACCTGAATTTTTTTTTTCAACACGATCGTCCAACAATGATGGGAAAAACTCTACCAAGATCCAAACACAGCCAGAAAAACCATGGAATAACAAGGGAATTCAGAAAAAAAAAGATACCACCGAATTAACAGTGGGTAAGGAAATACAGATTGATCAAATCTTGGAGTATCTGAATCTAGCCTTGGTAGGGAGATTTTGTGGAAAGGTGACAGGAAGAGAGTCCCTAGAAAGGTGGATAAAGCAAAACTGAAGTAGCTTCATGGGCTATAAACCTGATTTTCATTTACTCCCGAAAGGTTGGTTTCTGATAAAGATACAAAATAAGGAGGATGACAAAAAACTCTTATAGAAAAAATGGCAATGGGGTTCATCGAGACTAATACTAAAGAAGTGGAAGGTGGAATTCAATGCTAGAAAGGAACCACACAACCTTAATAATATATGGGTGATTCTGCCTTGTCTTCCAATGGTTTTCTGGCAAGAGAAAATATTGGAAGCAATTGAGAACATACTTGGAAAATTTGTGACCTTAGACAAAGTGTTGGCTACTTTGGGCAGACCCAGGTTTACTATAATCAACCAACAACACCCCTAGCTCACTGGCCCTTTTGGTGACATACCGCAAGCGGCCTGAAGTCTCACCCGAAGTGACTCTAATGGGTTGGCCAAGGACTCAAGTGTCTTGGACCAGGTTCTGTTGCGATCCTACTTGCGACTCGCAGCTCTTCTAGCTACGCGGTCTCTTTCTCTGTGCGTCGCGCGATCTTCTACTCGCGTCGCGTGACCTCCTCGTCTTGCAGCTCTCCTAGCCGCGGGGTATTCCTTTATATCGTCGTGCGGTCCTTCTCTATGTCGCGCCCTTTCCCTAACTCATGATATCTTCGGCCTTATTGCATCGCTGCACACCGTGTGACACGCAGCTTCTGCCCAATGCTAAGTCCTCAACCTGCAGTATCGCGCACCGCAACTCCTCTGCTGATGCGGTATCACCTCTCTGTGATATCCTACCTCCGTGGTTTAGTGCACTTAGCGTTGCTCGTGTCGACGTGCAAGACTTAACATACAAGGCTATTCCATACTGCAACTAGTGACTGTTTCACACAGAGCATAAATGAACCATATACAACATGCCAGAGACTTTCGACTTATGTTTATCCTTCTATATTGCTGTGAACTGATTAACACATTAATTCATTAAGCTATAAACAAAATCCATGAAATGACTGTGAAATGCATAAGTAAACATAACAAATAATCCAATCACATAACACTTGATTTTAACGTGGTTCACCTCCAGGATGGAAGTTACATCCACAGAACTGTGTTTTTCTTATAGCTCAGGGGAAGGTAAAACACAGTTCTGCTGCACCTCATATGCAGCTCAAGATCTTCTCTCTTAGATCTCTTCTCTCTCTCTATATTCCTCTCCTACAATATACTCTTCCCTCTCTGTCGATCCCTACGGATCGTTACATGCATCCTCTATAAGCCAGCTGCTGGTCACAATAAGATTGCTACCGCTAATAACAGAACCAGAGCTTGACTTTTACAACTGTCTAACAATCTACAAACAACTAATAACTGGGAAAACCCGCTAATTTCCAACTAACCAACCCTTTTACAATACAAAATATATCCCTTTATAGGCAGCCCAAAGGTCTCACCATTACAACACTATGGGCCTGTCCCAACAGTAACCCAAAACCCTAACTAGTGACAGTCGGCCATATCTGTACTTGAGGTAGCCGCTTTCCATCACACCACAGCTCTCTGCAGTCTTCCATGCTTCCCGGCACTGATCATGGGTACTATGCATTGCTTCGCTTTTCTGTCCTTCGTCTTCAATGCTTCAGCCTCGTTGCTCCTTCTCCTTTATGAGGGTCGCTGAGCCCTCCTGTCTTTCGCTGCTGCCTTCAATGCAGTGGGTGAGCTCTCTCTTCTCGGCCGCTCAGGTAGCATTGCCTTTCTTGACTTTTCTATCTTAAAAGTCCTAGTTTTCGGCTCTGCTTTGCAGCTGGAAACGTGCTACGGCGTCGTAGCTCTATCTTATCTTCTTTCCGCCAAAAATTATCTCTCCGCTAAACTAGCAGCTTCTTTTGTAGCTACGGGACCCTGCTCCAACAGTCCCCTAACACTTACTTATGGCTCGTCCCCGAGCCACTATCAACAGGCTTCTCCTGCTGTAGCTTTGCCTTGGCTTCCTGCGAAGTCCTCTGCAACCTGTCTCGAAGTCCTGCGACTTCCTTCTCCATCACCTCGACACGCTCTTTGTAGTTTCTGTAACTTGGTTCGCTGGGCTCTCTTATCCTTCCTGCCCGATGTCATGGTCTCGCTCTGGTCTCTCCTAAGCCCTTTTAAGATCCTTCTAGTGTTTGAGAGGTTTTCCACAGATATCCTTTCTTATTTATCTGTGTTAGAACTTTTATCAAAACTGCTCATCTCTATTCCTCCCACGTTGTCTAATACCTCATCAGTGAACGGTGTCGAAAATGGATTGTGAAGCAATGCATCGTTGAGCTTGCGCAGATCGACACAGATATTGATGTCTCCTTTTGTTTTCTTTTATTGTACGACCATGGGGCTAACCCATTCGCTTTCTTCTACCAGCTCAATGATGCATGCTGCTAGCATCTTATCAATTTCATCCTTTACTTTTTCTTTGTAGCGTGGATTCAATCTATATGGGCGCTGCTTGACTGGTCTAGCATCCTCCTTCAGTGGTATCCTCATAACTCCCAGGTCTCCAACTATTCCCTTCATCTCTATGAACTTGGTGGGAAATAGGTCCTGATAGTCATGTAACAAATCTGCAATATGTCTGACTGTTTCATCGTTCCAATAGTCTCCAATAGAGGCAAACTTAGGTTCTGCGTCTGTGCCAATATTGATTTTTTTAATCTTGATGGGTTCGGTGATTGCTGGAATCTCTAACCGTGGTCCCCCAACATTGCGAGTCCCTTCTGACTCCGGAATGGTGGTGTTGCGAGGATCCTCATCCTCATGCTTATCTCCATTGTCTGGCTTTGCTGCGAAATTATAGCACTCAAGCGCATCTTGCAACTGGGTGGCCCACTCAGGTTGAGCCTACACTGAGATGGTACAGTCCTCAAATATCTTAATCTTGATTATGTCTAGGGCCTTAGCAACACTTGGATGTTCTGATTCAAACACGAAGGTGAGTAGGAAACTGTCTGTCATAAGTGACCATGTGGTCGTCCCCTTGCGCCACTCGGTCTCTGTGTACCAGTTCCTTGGAACTGTGTCCAATGTGTGAATGAATCTGTGAACCCATTCATCCTCGGGAATGTCCGACCATTTCTGTTCACATGTCTAAATGTGTGCCCTGGGATCAATTTCACCTGTGTACTTCTGCTGGACGTACTCTTTGTTGACAGAAAATCTGATCGCCATCAGTCTTCTAATATCATCCCATGATACGATAGTCTCTTTATGCGCATACCACCATCTTGCAGGTGTGGCTCGTACTGCAAGGTCCATAGCTGCGATCCTCTGCTCGTAAGGAATCTGTTGCTCAAAATGCTTAAGGAAGTCCTGGATATCTGTCAGACCATGATATGATGGAATCTCAGTGATCTCTGTGCCAATCCATCGTAGTGACTTACTCATAAACGCACATCTGCGTGCTAAGACTTCGTAAAGTCTGTTCTGCCAGTTCTCTAGACCCACATCGAAATCCGATGCACATGAGATGTCGCATCACCAACTAATGTTCCCTTCTGCGGTTGGGTTAATGTAGTCATTTTGGTTCGTAGTCATCTGGTAGAGACTATCCATGTTATGTGCCTCCTCCTCTGCTCGAATAGGTTCAATGTATCTAGGACCCTGGTGAGGATCCAACGGCGCGATGACCCGGATCTGCGCATCCTCAAAGGTCATTTGTATTCTCTTTAGGTCGATGACAGCCTTGCTACCGATCTCCCAATCGATACTTAATAATGTTGGATACGGTCGACTGTCGCCAATGATTTCTATAACCTTGAAGTCCACAAAACTGTGAACTCCGTCAATGTCAACTGGCACCTGCGGCAGTCGACCCAATGGTGATACTTGCTGCTGGTTAGCTAATCTCAGGTGGATAGGTGATCTGACTAACTGAGGGCTACCCATCTGTTCCCATGTCTGCTTAGTCAAAACATTCACCTCTGATCCTAGATCTAAGACGACTTCATCCATTTCAAACTCTCCAATTTGTGCTGTGAGCTTCATCTCCCTTCCGGTCCTTGTATGTCCTGTAATATTATGAACAGCGCGATGTGCACTACCCAAGAGAGAAGGTTGCTGACACTGATCTATGATGCGTTGTAGCTCGCTGATAGCTTTTTCATTTCTCATGAGTTTCAAGCAACTGCGCAGGAAGGATTGTATGCTTCCTGTCATTTCATCCTCGTCGCATCTCCCCAATGTGGTAGCCTACAGTATCTGTTCAGGGTTATCGCCACAAGGTGCTTGCTGCGGTACACCCCTAGACGGTGGTACCTACGATCCTGATTTCGTTGGTTCCTCAAAGGAAGCCTTGGCTTCGTGAAATGTCTCTTTATTCTTCTGTAGGTCGAGTGCTGTTGCTTTACTAGGAGCTCTTCGCACCCACTCTTGACTTGTGTTCTTTTCGGTCTCCTGTGATGTCCTACTAGTAGAAACACTACTACGAGTCACAATATTGACTCTTGGTTCTGGTTCTGCCTGCTCAGTAGCAATAAGCTGGATGTTCTAGTGTACTACTGGCTTAGGGTCTTTGATCTTAGCTATCAAGGTAGGACACTCCTCTATAGTATGATCATAAGATTTGCAGTAGTTACAAGTGGTAGTGGGGCTCTGACAGTCCCTAGCATAGTGTCCTACAATTCCGCAGTTATAAAAAGTGATTGGTCCGTGACCATGTCCAAAACCTTCTCCTCTGTCAAAGCCTTCTCGTGCAAAGCCTCCTCCATGGCCTCGTCCTCTAAATCCTCCTCCACGGCCACCATAAGCCGGATCATGCTGTGGTCCTGCTGCTGGACCCTGTGTTTCTGATTGGACTCTGTATACGTCATGTTTTCTATCTAACATGAGATCATAGGATCGACAATCCTGTTCATTATGTTCGACAGAGCTGCAGAAGACACAGTATAGGTTCTTAGGTGTCTGTACATACTTCTGAAGCAAAGGGCATTGCTGAGGCGGATGTCCTTGTGTTTTGCATATTTCACACCATGGCCCTTGCATTCATGGTAAGGGGTTAGGAGCCCTTGACGCTAAATATTCTGCAAAGACTGGACAATTGTCTTTGGTATGACCCTGTGCTTTACATCGTAAGCACCATATGTCTTGCATAACCTCTTTTCCTTTCTTAAGTTCATGTATCTGTAACGTGAGGTTGGCCAGCTGGTTCTGTAGAGTTGTCATGCCTGCACTGGTTTCTGCTAAAGGTGAAGCTTCTAGCTTCATCACCATCTCCAACATGTCATCCTGCATCTGGAGTTTCTACTGCATTAGTGGCAATCTGATGTGAGGGAGCAGCACTGCAATAAACCATTCCTTATGCTGCTCCGGCGCAAACTCAAAGCTTACTTGGTCTATAAGAGCTTTGAATTTCTGGTCAAAGTCCCATACTGACTCTGATGGTAGCTGCTTAATATCCTTGAGCTCTGTTATGCACTGAGACTTAGACTTAGGTTTCTTGAACTCTTTAATCATGGCATTCTTGACCTGGGCAAGTGTCTTGGGTACTGTGGTATACTTTATGTACCATGTTAAAGCTCGATCTCTAAGCGTGGTGACCAACTGTACAAGTTTAAGGTTATCGTTGTTGATTTTTTTAATGGTCCACATGGCTTCGCATAGAAACCAATGCTGTTCCGGGTCCTCTGCTCCTGTACCCTTAAAGGTAGGTAGCTTCATATCATCTCCCATTCTATTACTCTGTGGTAGGTTCTGATTGACTATATTGCTACCACTCGGCGGTGTAGGTGAAGGTGATGTAGTGGTAGTAGGTATTGTCTGTGAGCTACTGGATGGAGTACCTACGGGATTACTCTGAGTCCTGGTCTGTTTCTGTGGGGTATAGGGATGGTAAGGGATACCCCCCTCTAGTTCTTCTGTGGTACTAGGACTCGATTGCCTAATATTGTCTGAACTGTCTCCAAATACAGGAGAGCCGAAAGCTACTTTATATTTCTTACCACTACGTGTTCGTCCAATGTCATCAAAATCACTTTCAAACTCTTGTGACATTACTATCTTTACTTATTCATCTGAAATCATGTCCATTACTCCTTTTTCATGTAGCATCATCTTAATGGACAAGTTTAGAGATTTTAGGTACTTACCACGATATCCTTTGAAGAAGTACCGCTCAGCCTCGCTGAATCTTTTTCTCTGGTCAACTGCAAATTCTGTAACAAAACCTTCTAGCACACTCGCAAGCCAGAAGTCCACTGCTCTCGTAATGGAATTGTCGAGTCTCTGCACAGTCTGAATCAGCTCCGGTGTCCAGACAATGTTTCTCTTCTTTTTGAATATGTTCCTATCTGTCAACTTTGATAACCAGTCGTAAAGCTCGTTTCCATAGGTTGCAAAAAATATCGCGTGTATATCTGAAGCGATATGCTTTTGTAACCAGTCCTCTGTGCTCAATTTAGGGATCTGATTTTCTTTCTTGGCAAACTCCCTTAAGTTTGAATCCAGCCACTGGTGAAACTCTTCTCTAGTAGGATGCCAACAGAACATTAGTGCTCAGTTGTTCAAAACCAGCAACGGAACCATTTGTTGGCTGCTTTGGGCAGACTCGGGTTTACTATAATCAACCAACAACACCCCTAGCTCACTGGCCCTTTCGGCGACAGACCGCAAGCGACCTGAATTCTCACTCGAAGTGACTCTAATGGGTTGGACAAGGACTCAAGTGTCTTGGACCAGGTTCTGTTGCGATCCTACTTGCGACTCGCAGCTCTTCTAGCTGCGGGGTCTCTTTCTCTGCGTGTCGCACGATCTTTTGCTCGTGTCGCGCGACCTCCTCGTCTCGCAGCTCTCCTAGCCATGGGGTATTCCTTTATACCACCGTGCGGTCCTTCTCTATGTCGCGCCCTTTCCCTAACTCACGATATCTCCGGCCTTATCGCATCACCGCACACCGTGCGACACGCAGCTTCTGCCCAACGCTAAGTCCTCAACCTGCGGTATCGCGCACCACAGCTCCTCTGCCGATGTGGTATCACCTCTCTGTGATATCCTACCTCCGCAGTTTAGCACACTTAGCATTGCTCGTGTCGATGTGCAAGACTTAACATACAAGGCTATTCGATACTGCAACTAGTGAGTGTTTCACACAGAACATATATGAACGATATACAACATGCTAGAGACTTTCGACTTATGTTTATCCTTCTATATTGCTGTGAACTGATTAACACATTCATTCATTAAGCTGTAAACAAAATCCATGAAATGACTGTGAAATGCATAAGTAAACATAACAAATAATCCAATCACATAACGCTTGATTTTAACATGGTTCACCTCCAGGATGGAAGTTACATCCACAGAACTGTGTTTTTCTTATAGCTCAGGGGAAGGTAAAACACAGTTCTGCTGCACCTCATATGCAGCTCAAGATCTTCTCTCTTAGATCTCTTCTCTCTCTCTATATTCCTCTCCTATAATATACTCTTCCCTCTCTGTCGATCCCTACAGATCGTTACATGCATCCTCTATAAGCAAGCTGCTGGTCACAGTAAGATTGCTACCGCTAATAACAGAACCAAAGCTTGACTTTTACAACTATCTAACAATCTACAAATAACTAATAACTGGGCAAACCCGCTAATGTCCAACTAACCAACCCTTTTACAATACAAAATATATCCCTTTATAGGCAGCCCAAAGGTCTCACCATTACAACACTATGGGCCTGTCCCAACAATAACCCAAAACCCTAACTAGTGACAGTCGGCCATATCTATACTTGAGGTAGCTGCTTTCCATCACACCACAGCTCTCTGCAGTCTTCCATGCTTCCCGGCACTGATCATGGGTACTATGCATTGCTTCGCTTTTCTGTCCTTCGTCTTCAATGCTTCAGCCTCGTTGCTCCTTCTCCTTTATGAGGGTCGCTGAGCCCTCCTGTCTTCCGCCGCTTCCTTCAATGCAGTGGGTGAGCTCTCTCTTCTCGGCCGCTCAGGTACCGTTGCCTTTCTTGACTTTTCTATCTTAAAAGTCCTGGTTTTCGGCTCTGCTCTGCAGTTGGAAACGTGCTATGGCGTCATAGCTCTGTCTTATCTTCTTTCCACCAAAACTTATCTCTCCGCTAAACTAGCAGCTTCTTCTGTAGCTGCGGGACCCTGCTCCAACACGAATATTGGGAAATGAAAATTGATCGCAGATGTGCTAAAAGTTTAGTATAAATGGACATGAGAGAAGGTATTGCTATAGAGAAAACTTCCTATGGATTGGTGTGTACCACAACAGACAGAGAAACTGCAAAAATCAATCCCTTCCCAATATGCAAAAGAAATAAAACATCTAACACTAAAGGATCTCGAAATGTACCTCATTCTGGATGGTTGATGTAGATCCCCGTTGATATTTTTCCAATCCCGCTTGTGTTAACAATTTGCTCTCTCAACAATAGCAAACAAGAAAAGCATGATATATAATGGTGTTATACCTACTCTATCATATAAAATCAATAATGTATAAGAAATTAAAAGCATCCATGGATTCAATATTCATTTAAATGCACATCATTGGATAGGAAAAGATACTTCTATTAACATAAATAAGAGATTACATGAATGACAACCTCTGTCGGCACGTCTGCGAACCAGAGAAATAGAGTCCTCCACCTGGGCCTCCACCACCTCAATCCTCCATTTCTCTATAGCAAGCTCACAAGAAAAAGCAAGCTTGGGAAGAACACCAAGTGCTCCAAGGGACAAAGGGATGCAGACTCAAGTATAAGCAAGCTACAACAATAATGGACTATAGTTTTCTTGCTCTTCAATTCTACCCCTTCAATGTATCCAAAGGGTTCCTTATATAGTGCTTCACTAAGGTAATGGAAGGTCAAATTCGAGCGATCTCGAGGCATATGGAAGGTCAGGAGACAAGTGACTTAGATCCACATCAAGGAAAACTCAAAAAATATTTGGCCTTTTGCACACATCCCGATGTACATGGGTTTAAGGGTTATATCCACGTGTATACGCGAGAAAGGGTTTAAAATTTGCATACAACAAATAATGAGTGTTTTTAGGGATGATCTTGGAAACATCAAAGGTACAAAAATGGTCCATGGGGTCCAAAGAGTCTGCAGAGGGACAGGGAAGGCCATAAATGTGTGATCTACCATGTGTGGTAAAATCAGCAGTAACAGATGCCCCCTAATGTGTGAGGTCATAGGGGTGATACAATGGTCGAAATACATTATAAGTCCATCCTAGAAGTGGAGTGATGAAGAACCAGGTGGGAGAACTAGCCATCGAAAAATATAGTACAAATATCTCTGCATATGACTACAAATACATACAATAGTACCAGATACATAAGAGTACAATGGCCATGAATAAGCATGATATATGACATGTGTGGTCATCATCACGTACAATATAGATAGATCATAATTTCCATGATGAATATATACAAATGACCAAGATCTCCATAAAAGATGAAGATATCTGACATACATTGGAATCAAGTCACGAGAGCTGAAATCTCATCAACACTGGCACGGCCAAGGAGGTAGCATATCAGAAATTCCACCATTCTGGAAATTCTTCTACACAATCCGCTACAAGTACATATCCTAATATATGAATAAAGGTGGTGAGGTCGAACATAGTAGTCCATTGTCTGATTACCGGTCATTGATGTATACTGTTAACAGACGTGAGATCACCCACTGATAATGAAAATGGGAATCAAGGTACTAGAGTGCAATCTAACAAGTGTGAATAAATGTGTTGAGGTCAAACACTTGAAAGAATCCATCGATCAGGGCACATTGATGTATTCCCAAAACTGTCTATGGTGAGAGAACCTACCACTGATGACTGTAAGTCTCAAGGCACTCAAATGACTCTAAACTCCTATCCCAGAATAAATGATCTGAAGTCAATGGGATGAAATCTGTTGGAAGGAGGGCATTAAGATATCCCCCATCATCCAACATGAGGTACTCAGCAAAGCTGTATAATGTGGAAGAACTTGATCATAATGTGCTCGAACCAGTACCAGTACCGGGAATGGCCGACATGCAAAGTCAAGAAAACTGAGGAATGGCCAACTCAGGCTTCAACTTCCTTCGAACAAGAGCATAACAACGAATGGTGACTGGATGTAGGAAGCAAAGACTCAATATACAAAACTGGGACATCTCTGCGACATAGGAGGCATCAATAGAGGCTCCATAGGGACTGGAAGCTTAACCAATCGGTGGAGATAAATTCATAGAAATGAGTATAGATCCTAAATTCAAACTCTTAACCCAACCAATGGATGTGATATACAGTGCTTTGTTTGAAGGAAACATGAATCGACTGCTGCCAAAGATAACATCTTTTCCTGTCTGTCTTTTTGGTTTTTTAATTTGTTTTTAGACTTTTTCAGATATTTTGAAAAGCTTGAAAAAGAATAGAAGTGCTTTATAGTTACAAATATAGGAGGAGATGAGTGTCAAGGGGAAAACAAACTAGTTCCAAGCAGTGGAACATACCTATGCTCAATGCAAGGAAACATGTGTAGGATAACAACACTCGGCGGAAAGTCCCCTCCCGGTAAAAAAAATGGGGAATCAAGCTGAAAAAAGTATATAAAATGGCTTTGCTTGGCTGGACATGAGACAAGCTTGAGCTATATGGTTGATAATCAAAGTCAGGGAAGCCGACATAAGGCTTAATAAGGCAAGAAAAACTTATGATAATGCAATTACAACTTGACATAAGGGAGTCCATGGGAAAAGGCCAGCAAAAAGATCAAGAGGAGTATGAAGCTCTTACGCAAAGTAATGGCGATACTATACAAAGGACTCCCACACCCTAAATGAAAAATGTCGGTATGGGCACCAAATGAAAAATAAGAACTAACTAGAGTACCCATGTATGGTCAATCTCTACCATTCACATGATGTCACTTCTAAGAGCAATAAGAAGGTTCCGTGACAAGATAGAATGGGTTCGTACCTAAGGTTAGAATGAAACGGTCATAAGGTCATGCAAAGTGCCAGCAGATGTGAAACCTAACCTATATGCCAGTTTAGACATAATACCTGAAACAGGAACAAACAAGTCAAAAAAATGGTCATACCGCGCTCAAAATGGACTCCTATGTAATGTCCCCTTTTTGGAATTTTATTAAAATGCCCAATTTTCCAATTTTTTCTCAATTTTGGCTCTTGACTAGTTTTGATGTCTAGACCTCCAAATTGACCCAAATGCTTCCAAATTTTATCTGAAGGTACATGAATGATAATATAAATTAAATATCATGCTCATGTATGTTTTTTAACCTCCCAATTACATCTACAAACTTGTTTAATGTTCTGTTCAAAGTAGGAGCCTTTACTAGCAAATTGGGCTCCAATTCTCCCCAGGTAATTGTCGGAAATGGCTTCACAAATTATCCCAAAGTCACTTGAATTTATTAATAGAGGCTGTTTATGTGTAAGGGACCTTTTAAAATTCTCATATGCATCATGGTTCAGTTTATATAGTCTGTTATGACTCTTTCCAAAACAACTCCCAAGTCACAATTTCAACCCTTGGGGAAAATGCACCAAATCTTCTCCCAATGCAATAAAAGTGAGGAAAATGGATTCCAATGCTTAATTACTGAACATGAGACTTCAAATACACATTAATTATAGTCCATCCATCATACATTTATCAGATATACATTCCTCCATTCGAAATAATAAGCATTACCATGGCATATATAAAAATAGAGTGGAAATGGTCATTGTTTGCTCATTAAAAGTCATTTTGACAGACAACTCTTGGGAATTTCCACTTGAAACTTTATAATAATGAATAAAAGAGAATATTTAACTGATTTCAATCATAAATGAACAATGAAAGGCTCTCCCAATTCTAAATCATCAGCATTGCAATGGTTCCCAACAAGATAGTGGGGAAATGACACTATTTCTTCATTGTTCAACATTTTTACATGAATTCTTTTGGGTATTTCGACCTAAGAGTATTCTAAAAATGAAATACAGATCATATACATCATAAAATAAGATAATGAGAATTATAATCTTCCCCAAAGAGATCAATAGCTCACCCAAAGCACAATCCCTCTATTGGCATGAATATGGTGTGAAAACTGGAAATAGTTGAGAGAGAGTGCTGCAATATAAGAATCCACATGATTTACTGTAGCTTACACCTGCAAATAAGACTCCATTAAATCTCCATGAAATACCTGAGTGGCCTCTCCAAACACCAACTAGGATGGGAATCTTTCACCCTCGAAATTGGCTTAAGCAAGAAAACTAGTCATCCACTAGCTCTCACAATTCACAAATGAGCAAAAGATTCTTCTCATGGATGATCCCTATATTTTATAAATATTATTTTTATTCTAAGGTTCAAAATCCATCCATAAACCAAATCCAAGTTGAATTGGTGTGGCTGCTCATGCTATGCCATGTGGCCTCTCTCTTCACCTTCCCTCTACTCCCAAATTTGAGTAGGAGCCTCTTGGCCTTCTCCAACTCCTAATTTCGACCTCCAAGATTCTCTATTCAGGCCTAACATGTCAGCATGTCAGTATGTTAGCCTTCAGATCTGACTTGGGTCATAACTGTCATAGAATCTCCATCATTGGTGTCATAGATGTCATAAATGTAAGGGGAATCTAGCCAAGTGTCAATGAAACTCCCATTTGGATCTTCCTCTCCCATGTAAGTTACACTTCATCCCAATTTTTACCTATAAATATATGGACAAGTATATTAACATTATAATCCATACAAAAACATTAGACTACCCATATATTCAAATTTGCAAGAGAAAGATACCATTTAACATAGGAATTTTAGCTAGTGTGGGCCCCATAGTCTCCATTTGTCTTCATGCTCCATTGTCACTTCCATTTTATGTTGTATTTATTTAATAAGATAAATTATTAAATATTTATCCCCTTCTAATGTCTAAACATCATTTATTATCCCCCTTATTCCAAATATCAAAGCTTCCACCCCCAACCTAGGAAACTAGTGATTTTCCTCCTCGGCAATTATTTGACTTTTAGCATCCATTTGACAAATTTCATGAATATGGAAAATGTGATTTGGCCATTGTGAACCAATGCCAAATTTGGGACATTACAAATCCTCCCTTCCTAATATTGCTTGTCCTCAAGCAATTTCAAACATGGTTGTTGAAGAACCTGCTTTCTGTATGATTCTTTGAAGTTGCCACTACGCTTCCCACTTTGAGTCTTTGAGATACCATGAATATTTCAGAGAGGAACCACCATGCTTGCTGCTGCACTACTATGATTAAAATCACCTTATTAAATGGGGAATCATATACCATACTGTTTGTTTCCCAAATAATTTGAAATCAATGGGACTAAAAACTATCCCAAGGTCCCATTGCTTGCATTGCACTCCAACAATTAAGAGTGCTCTCCAACCCATACCATTTGGAAAGAGAATTCCTGGATCCCATTTCCTTGTATGCATTATTCCAAACATCATGAGTTCATAATATATATCATCAAAGTATATAAAAACATAATAAGAATGAACATCAAGGAGGTGCCTCACCAAGAAATCATGAAAGTGCTTATACCTCCCAGTGAGTAGACTACCATTTCCCAAGTACATACATGCTTCAAGTGACCAATCAAATATTCTCCAATGACATAGGTGAGGATCCCATGTCCTATAATGCTGCTCCCAAAGAATGCAATGTGCATCAAAATAATAATCACCCATTGTTTATTTCATCCAAGAAGTGAATGAAGAATCTCCACCAAAATATGAACCAAATAAGGAGCAAATAAAACACGAAGACTTCAAGTGTATCAAAGAAGTCTCATCAATACACCCATCAATATGTATATCATCAGGAAATAACAGAGGATTTTTCTGCCAATAATAATGTTCCTCCATCATATCCCTCTTCACCCAAGTGTTGGATGAAGTTCTTCCAACATCAAATGAACCAAGTGTTGAGCAAGAAAAACCATGAGCCTTCAAGTGACTCAAATGAACATCATAGGTGCACCCATGTAGATGTGTATGTATTAATTCTTGCACATGATCTAGGAACTAGGAATCAAAATCATCAAAGAATAATTAACAAATACTCATGAATTGGAAATAATCGGGACCAGAAATGGTTTCCTCTCTGTATATTTAATAAACAATAATGGGTTACAATTCCAATGCTGAGCAATGGCTTAACTCCATGAAGAATTCGAATACCTAAGGAGACAATTCGAATTCAGTGAGTGATTCTAGCTTAACTGACTCTCAACCATGCAATCTCACTCAGTTAACCACTTGACCAAAACTCTAATTGACTCACCAAACCCTAACTGAAGTCGTAGTGCAATAAATGACTGAATCTCAACTGAAGGAGATCAAACACATGTCATAGCAATCCAATCATCAAGTGCTAGTGCTCCATGACTCCAATGAACCCCGATGAGGTTAAATAAAGCTGAACTAACCATCAGAAGTTGGTGGAGGTGCCTTGTTGACTCCAGTTCATTAAATAATAATAAATAATCATTAAATAATATATTTAATGACTGGAGGCGCCCTAACTGACTGGTTGAACTGATTGTAACCATCAGTTAGCAATTAGGTGCATTAATATCACTCAGATCACCCCCGGAGTGCTCCAGTTAGCCTCCTTGGCTGTAGGTAGGCATGGCTGTGACTGGATGATGGTAATTAATGCTCCACTGATGTCAATTAAACTTAGGATAGTGGTTTAACTATGCCAATTTGACCAAAAGAGTGTGTATGATGGTAAATGTCTCCAACACCCCCCCTTAAGCTATACTCAGGAAGAGTTAGAAAACATATATGCATAAAAATGATAGGGCCCTAGAAACAAAGGCCATAGGTCACCTTGTACAATAAAGTAACTGCTTAATATAACCAAGGAAACGGGGAAAACCTCATGGGAAAAATACCCCCCCTCAAACTAAGCAGTAAATCAAGAATTGGTTCTTCTATGCAGTATCATCCTGAGACTGTGCATGTGAACCTCTGAATCCAAACTAAATGAATATTTCTAAAGGAATCTTCCACTTTGGAAGAAGAACAATGCACTCAACTGAATCAGAAATATAAACAGCTGCACGGTGAAAACTAGACCCATGTAGAGCAACTGAAATCATCTGAAGAGAGAGTAAAGGTTCTTGAGGATTTGAACCATGTGTGGAACACTCAAGAAATTGATATGTTGCATCCCTGAACAGCAAACCATGATTGGTAAAATCATCCCCAAATCTTAGGAGCAAGTGTCCAAGCGGATCCAGAATGTCTTCCTCTTTACTAGTTCTATGAGGAGATGAGCTTGTGAACAAAGGTAGAGAATCCCTGGGACTCTGGAGAACGAATGATTGAGCTCCATAATCTGATATAGATTCTAAAATAGCTAATGAATCACAAAATAAAATATCAGCAACCTCATAAGAGGAAACTCACACCAAATCCCCAGCAGCAAAATTGAAGAAGAACTACAGTACTTGATTTTTCACACCGGAATTGGTGAGAGTAGCTACAAACATGGCTGAAAGCTCTTGGATTTTAAAATATGAACAAAATAATATCATATCATAATGTAAATCAGATCTAAATAAGTTCACAGCAGATCCAAAACTATGAAATGAAATCAAATCCCCAGCAGCAGTTTCGAAGGAGACTTGCGGTACTTGTTTCTTCACACCGTTGATGAGAACAACTACAAGCAGTACTGAAGGTTTATGAACCTGAAATTTTGAACCAAGAAATATCAGATCAGATCCAAATAAGATCATATCATGTCCAATAAGGTTCATATCAGATCCAAAATTATGGTCAACCGAGACGGTGGATGCACAGTTGTCTTTTTCTTCAAAATTCTAAATTTTGGTGCATGCAATCCTGCAGGAATTTGCTGGAAGATCTAGATCATGGGGAGTGAATGTGTCACTCTTATAATCTGATATTTCTTCCAAAATATCCAAGTTTTTACATATTTGCACACCAGAAGCAACATTAGAGGGAGAAAAATCAAATTTCTCTTCACTTTCAGAAGCAATTACTGGTAAATTTTGCACAGAATTCAAAGGAAAACCACCGGTGAATGTTTGCATGGAAGTGCAGCAGTATTTTTCTTCAATATCAGAGATTTGAATGTCTTCTTATATTTCATCAATATGAGGATATGAGATATCAGAGATCTCACGAACATCCGAAGAATCAGGAGAAGGAGTCACTACATGGAGACTTTCTTCAATTCCATTTGAATGTGTAGAAGATTCTACTTTATCTTCATCTTGAACAACTTCATCAGAGAGAGTAGAGGCTGAGAATTTTGAGTGAAGAACTCTTGTGGTGCTGTCTGTGATATCCAAAGTACTATTATGATCCTCATTGTGCTTGCCAAAGGTTTTGTCCAATATTGTCCAGACTTCCTTTGGGTATTCAATAGAACCAAGACTAAGATAGTACAAGCTATCAGAAAGGGCCAGACATATTTCTCCAATAGCTCTATCACCGTCATTTATCCAATCATTCTCATTCTCATAAGACTCTTTTCCAATTCCAATAGACACCTCATAGAGACCTCGTCTCTTCAGAGATGCAATCATCTTCAACTTCCATTCCGAATAGCTTGTGAATGGGGTGAGAAGAGGGATTGATGAGTCCATTCGAAGTTGTACTTGATAAAACCTACAAATCAAAACAAAAGAGGCACCGTAAGGTCGAACATCCTACACATTCTAGGCTTTCATCACACCTAGCATAGTTAATCAAGCAAGCTTGATCAACAAGTTCTTTACTTGGGATATTGAGTGGTAAGCCTTGGCTTCTGGTGCAGTGCTGGATTTTTGAGCTATTTCTCAAATTTCATGGAGAAATATATCAAAAATCTTGTTTTTGAGAGATTTTTCTTCGTCCCACCGTAAGCTCTGATACCATATTAATTCTTGCACATGATCTAGGAACTAGGAATCAAAATCATCAAAGAATAATTAACAAATACTCATGAATTGGAAATAATCGGGACCAAAAATGGTTTCCTCTCTGTATATTTAATAAACAATAATGGGTTACAATTTCAATGCTGAGCAATGGCTTAACTCCATGAAGAATTCGAATACCTAAGGAGACAATTCGAATTCAGTGAGTGAGTCTAGCTTAACTGACTCTCAACCATGCAATCTCACTCAATTAACCACTTGACCAAAACCCTAATTGACTCACCAAACCCTAACTGAAGTCGGAGTGCAATAAATGACTGAATCTCAACTGAAGGAGATCAAACACATGTCATAGCAATCCAATCATCAAGTGCTAGTGCTTAATGACTCCAATGAACCCCGATGAGGTTAACTGAAGCTGAACTAACCATCAGAAGTTGGTGGAGGCGCCTTGTTGACTCCATTTCATTAAATAATAATAAATAATCATTAAATAATATATTTAATGACTGGAGGTGCCCTAATTGACTGGTTGAACTAATTGTAACCACCAGTTAGCAATTAGGTGCATTAATATCACTCAGATCACCCCCAGAGTGCTCTAGTTAGCCTCCTTGACTGTAGGAGAAGGCTAAGTTAGCCTCCTTGACTGTAGGTAGGCATGGGTGTGATTGGACGGTGGCAATTAATGCTCCACTAATGTCAATTAAACTTAGGATAGTGGTTTAACTAGGCCAATTTGACCAAAAGAGTGTGTATGATGGTAAATTTCTCCAACAGTATGATCATAATGTTAACAAGGATGTTGTTGCAAATTTAAATAATATGGTTCTCTAATAATTCCATCATCAAAAGGAGAAATATAATTTCCATGCTCTTCATGTGGCACCATAAAAAAGCAACCTTTCACCCATACTTCATTAGGATGACTGCTGCAAAATTTAGAAGTGTAGGATGTAGGAGAAAGAACCAACTCACCCAAATGTTCAGTAGGTGAAAAATTGTCATAATGTGAAGTATCCATAGGGGTAGTATTATTCACCTCCCTAGAAAATGAAAAAAATTCCTCATGGGTTGGTTCCAAGGTGTTGGAATTATGCACTTCTTCAAAAATTGTGTAACCATTTTCAAGAGGCAACTCAAGTTCCTCTTTCGCCATTACTAATGATTGGATCTCATCACTATAATCCTCAAGCACATCAAGAACCTACAATTTTTCATGTTTCTCATGATCCATCATGTCATGAGAATACTCCAAGCAATCTACCTTATGAAAATATGAAACATCGGAGGAAAAA
Source organism: Pseudotsuga menziesii (assembly GCA_001517045.1). Taxonomy (NCBI): domain Eukaryota; kingdom Viridiplantae; phylum Streptophyta; class Pinopsida; order Pinales; family Pinaceae; genus Pseudotsuga; species Pseudotsuga menziesii. The sequence continues at coordinate 52,831 of LPNX010408989.1, read as the reverse complement.
CAAGTGTCTTGCAACTTTTCAAGAAGTTGCTCATTTTGAATTGTGAGCTTATCAATAACTTCATTATTATTGAAGTAGGGTTCATGTAACCATTCAATAATCTCAATGAAATTTTTTCTATCAAAAATCAAATACATGAAATTACCTTTGATGTTGCAAATTTCTCTTTGGATCTTCTCCATGTCTTCAAGGAAGGATGGATCCTCCACGGAAGTAGCTCTCCAACAAGAATTTGATACCAATGCTTGAGTGTCATGGAGTATGCTAAGGGCCTCTTGGATCTTATTTTCATTCATATTTAAGGACCCTTTAAGAAAATGAGGCTCTTTCAAATGAACCTCCTCATCTTCTTCCTTCTTGCTTGGACCAATTGCATGAAGCTCAAGTGGTGATGGGGAAGTTGATCTTGTTTCTTCTTCAACTGCTACAAGGTCTTCATTTTCATCTTTAAAGGAATTCTGGCTTGCATCAACATTTTGAAATATGATATCTATGTCACCAACATAGAGTTGTGAGAACCCATCATTAGTTACTCCTTCACAGTTCAAGCATCCATCAGTAGATGCTCTTTGTTTCATTTCCAAGGTAGCATGTGTCTAAAAATTATCTTTAGTATTTTCAATAAAAACTTCTTCATACTCATGTGATGTCTCTTCATATTTTTCAAAGATGCTTGGGAGTGAATTTTGATCATATTCATGTAATAATTCTTCTACTCCACCTATTTCAGAACTAGGTGGTTCATGGATCTCCTCCGTTTGCTCCTTCAAGCAAGCTGATGCATTTTTCTCCTTGGTTTTCTTAAAATCAATATATTTTTCCTTACTTCGGATAGCCCAAAATTCAAATCCTTTCATAATATTCTTGGTAATGTCTTAAAATATAGGTTCCATGCTTTTTATTATCTCCTCACCATCATATGAGGTTCTCTTTTCATGCCTAGTCATAGTTTCCAAAAAAAAAATTGCCTTCTTCTCCTACTTTTTTTTTCCTCTTCAACAAAAGCACTTTTGGTTTCAATATATAATTGTGGTCACTGAATTATTGTACTCATAATTATCATACCACATTAGGTTCCAATATCATGCTCTGATACCACTGTAATGTCCCCTTTTCGGAATTTTATTAAAATGCCCAATTTTCCATTTTTTTCTCAATTTTGGCTCTTGACTAGTTTTGATGTCTAGACCTCCAACTTGACCCAAATGCTTCCAAATTTTCTCTAAAGGTACATTACTGATAATATAACTTAAATATAATGCTCATGTATGTTTTTTGACCTCCCAATTACATATACAAACTTGTTTAATGTTCTATTCAAAGTAGGAGCCTTTACTAGCAAATTGGGCTCCAATTCCCCCGGGGTAATTGCCGGAAATGGCTTCACAAATGATCCCAAAGTCACTTGAATTTATTAAAAGAGAATGGTTATGTGTAAGGGAAATTTTAAAATTCTCATATGCATCATGGTTTAGTTTATACAGTATGTTATGACTCTTTCCAAAACAAATCCCAAGTCACAATTTCGACCCTTGGTGAAAATGCACCAAATCTTCTCCCAATGCAATAAAAATAAGTAAAATAGATTCCAATGCTTAATTAATGAAAATTAAAATTAAAATAAACATTAATTACATTCCATCCATCATACATTTATCAGATATACATTCCTCCATTTGAAATAATAAGCATTACCATGGCATATATCAAAATAGAGTGGAAATGGTCATTGTTTGCTCATTAAAAGTCATTTTGACAAACAACTCTTGGGAATTTAGACTTGAAATTTTTTAAGAATGAAGAATAGAGAATATTGAACTGATTCCAATCATAAATGGACAATTAAAGGCTCTCCCAATTCAAAATCATCAGCATTGCAATGGTTTCCAACAAGATAGTGGGGAAATGACACTATTTCTCCATTGTTCAACATTTTTACATGAATTCTTTTGGGTATTTCGACCTGAGAGTATTATAAACATGAAATAAAATCATATACATCAGAACATAAGATAATGAGCATTAGAATCTTCCACAAAAAGATCAATAGCTCACCCAAAGCGCAATCCCTCCATTGGCATGAATATGGTGTGAAAACTGGAAATAGTTGAGAGTGCTGCAATAGAAGAATCCACATGATTTCCTGTAGCTTAAACCTGCAAATAAGACACCATTAAATATCCATGAAATACCTGAGTGGCCTCTCCAAACACCAACTAGGATGGGAATCTTTCACCCTTGAAATTGGCTTAAGCAAGAAAACTAGTCATCCAATAGCTCTCACAATTCACAAATGAGCAAAAGCTTCTTCTCATGGCTGATCCATGTATTTTATAAACATTATTGGTATTATAAGATTCCAAATCCAATTCGAATTGGTGTAGCTACTCATGCTATGCCATGTGGCTTCTCTCTTCACCTTCCCTCTTCTCCCAAATTTGAGTAGGAGCCTCTTTACCTTCTCCAACTCCCAATTTCAACCTCCAAGATGCTCTATTCAGGCCTAACATGTCAGTATGTCAGTATTTCAGTCTTCATATCTGACTTGGGTCATGACTTTCATATAATCTCCATCATTGGTGTCATAGCTGTCATAAATGTAAGGGGAATCTAGCAAGTGTCCATGAAACTCCCATTTGGCTCTTCCTCTCCCATGTAAGTTACACTTCATCCCAATTTCAACCTATGAAGTATATGGACAAGTGTATTAACATTATAATCCATACAAAAACATTAGACTTCCCATATATTCAAATTTGCAAGAGAAAGATACCATTTAACATAGGAATTCTAGCTAGTGTGGGCCCCATAGTCTCCATGTGTCTTCATGTTCCATTGTCACTTCCATTTTCTATTGTATTTATTTAATAAGATAAATTATTAAATATTTATCCCCTTCTAATGTCTAAACATCATTTATTATCCCCCTTATTACAAATATCAAAGCTTCCACCCCCAACCTAGGAAACTAGTGATTTTCCTCCTAGGCAATTATTTGACTTTTAGCATCCATTTGACAGCTTTCATGAATATGGAAAATGTGATTTGGCCATTGTGAACCAATGCCAAATTTGGGACATTACATCCTACATCATCAAATTAGTTCAAACGGTCCAAAATGGTCAGAAATGGTCAAAAACTATAAAAAGTGGGTAAAAAATTTCAAAAAATTTCTATAAATAGTAAAAAATTTAAAAATTCTATACCATTTGAAATTTTTACCCAACATAGTGCATTTGAGCTCAAAACTTTCAACACAAATTTTGGGAGCATCATCCAATGAAATCCGACCCCGTTTGATCTAGGTAACTTCTCATTTCCTCCCCTTCCCATTTCATGTAAAATTTTTAAGTTTTCATGGTCCAATCATTTTTTAGGCCATCCATAGTTGTGTGTTTTGGCCCACACGAAAATTGGGGTTTTTTCCGCGTATAGGGCTTGCCATATGTGGAAAAAACACACAAACCCACGTATATACGCGGCTGTTTTGAAAACAGTCACGTATGATGCCGCAAATAAGGTTTTCAAAGGCAAATGCTAATCAAAACTCTAGTTTTTTGTGCAGGATGGTGTTAGAGTGGAGGGAAAGAGAACATGGTGATGTGCAAGAGGTCGTGCAAGGTGATCTTATGGCCCAACAAGAATTACGAGCATGTGGTTTGTATAAGTTTTGGTGTCTTGGCATCCTGAGGGCCAAACCAAGACTACTCCAGCTACTAGTGGATTACTGGGATCCAGACTCAAGTATAAGCAAGCTACGTCAACAATGGACTATAGTTTTCTTGCTCTTCAATTCTCCCCCTTCAATGTAATCCAAAGGGTTCCTTATATAGTGCTTCACTGGGGTAATGGAAGGTCAAATCCAAGTGATCTTGAGGCATATGGAAGGCCAAGAGACAAGTGACTCAGATCCACATCAAGGAAAACTCCAAAAATATTTGGTCTTTTGCACACATCCCGATGTACGTGGGTTTAAGGGTTATATCCGTGTGTATACGTGAGAAAGGGTTTAAAATTCACGTACAACAAATAATGAGTGTTTTTAGGGGTGATCTTGGAAACATCAAAGGTACAAAAATGGTCCATGGGGTCCAAAGAGTCTGCAAAGGGACAGGGAAGGCCATAAATGTGTGATCTACCAAGTGTGGTAAAATTAGTTGTAACAGGTATGTATGAAGAAATGATAATTGTAGTGCATAGAAGTATATGATGAAAAGGATAGATTACTTGAAGCTATCGTTTCGATGCTATAATTGAAAAAAGGTTGGGCACCTGCAAAAGGATTTCTCAACACATTTTCGAAAGACACAATATAGGAAGGTATGGGTTAGAAAAGAGCACATAGCCCCGAATGCAGGAAAAAAAGGGAATGAGTGTATTTTGGAAGGTGGCAAAGGAGAGAAATTGGAAAATAATGTAGAAATAACATTCAGGATGGAAGGAGAGGACCGGTCGCTGGAAATCACAACAATTGGAACAAAGGACCAACAAAAGAGACAACTTGACAAAAGAGTCAAAAGTGGAATGCCAACTGACAGCATTACTGCTAAACAGAATAAAGGTACAAACACTATCACCCCAATAAAATTTCATGTTTTAATTAAAACAATCAAAGACAATAGATGGGAAGAAACATTGTTCGGAAAGTTCTGAATTAGGAAATCCAAAAACTCCAAAAATGCAGTAATTAGGAAGGAATATGAGCTAATATCGAATAATACGCAAAAAGAGGAGGAGGAATGTGTATCTACAGGGGGAATGGCTCTAAAAATTTCCCTCAAAGCACATTTGGGCAGAAAATCCATGCTCTCGAAGGTCAACAAACAAGCGGACTTGGATATAAAATAAGGGAAATAGACAACTATCAAATGGGCTCTTAGAGTGGAGAAGGCCCCCAGAAAGGGAGCCTAATGAAAATACTCTCTTTAAATCCAAAGGGGATAGGGGGGCCTCCAAAAAAATTCCCTTTATAGGTTGAGTTCGTTGAAGAAGAGAATCAGAAGAACTAGATTAAGGTTTCATCAGGTGCCTAGCTTGAGGAGAAGGAAATCTTTGTACTTCTTCCATGACTAATAAATATGCAATCCTTTTCCTCTTCCAATCAATGTGTCTTGTATAATGAATCTATGATTATGAATATATGATTTTGTTTATCATATTAGGGCTTCATGTTTCATTAAACATAATCTCCTTTCATATAGTCAAATTGGTTTGAGGAAGGTTAAGTTTGTTTTGTAGGTCTCTTGGAGTAAGAGGAGCAAGAGGAGGATTGAAGGGAAGCTTGGCTCAACCTTATTGGACTAAGGCATGAATCTATCTAATCTCTGAATTTTGATCACATTTACTTACAGGACTATATGCATCTATATTTCAACCCTAGTATGTTGATGGGAGTTGCTGGAGTATTGGGTTCTTCTCTTCTATGTGCTATTCATGGTGCTACCATGGAAAATACTTTATTTCAAGATAGTGATGGTGAAAATACGTTATGTGCTTTTAACCCGACTCAAGTTGAAGAGACTTATTCCATGGTCACTGCTAACCACTTATGGTCCTATATTTCTGGGGTTTCTTTTTCAAATAAATGTTGGTTGCATTTCTTCATGTTATTTGTTCCAATGACCGGTTTATGGATGAATGCCATTGGAGTAGTTGGTATAGCTCTAAACTTACGTGCCTATGTTTTTGTTTCGTAGGATATCTATGTAGCAAAAGATCCTGAATTTGAGACTTTCTAAACCAAATATATTCTCCTGAATGAAGGTATTCGTGCTTGGATGGGGGCTCAAGATCAGCCTCATGAAAACCTTATATTCTTTAAGGAGGTCCTACCTCATGGAAACACTATTTAACGGAACAATAGCTTTAGCTGGTTGTGATGAATAAAGCATCGATTTTGCTTGGTGGGCCGGTACTGCCCGACTTATAAATTTGTCTGGTAAATTGCTTGGGGCTCATGTGGCTCATGCTAGATTAATTGTATTTTGGGCTGGAGCAATGAACCTCTTTGAAGTGGCTCATTTGATACCAAAAAAGCCTATGTATGAACAATGATTGATTTTACTTCCCCATCTAGCTAATCTAGGACGGGGAGTCAATCCTGGTGGGGAAATCGTGGACAATTTTCCATATTTTGTATCTAGGGTACTTCACTTAATTTCTTCCATGGTTTTAGGTTTTGTTGGTATTTATCATGCACCCATAGGACCCAAAACTTTAGAAGAATCTTTTCCATTATTTGGCTATGTATGGAAAGATAGAAACAAAATGACCACAATTTTGGGTATTCACCTAATATTGCTAGGTGTTGGTGATTTTATTCCAGTGCTTAAGGCTTTTTATTTTGGAGGTTTATATGATACTTGCGCTCTCGGCGGTGGATATGTAAGAAAAATTACGAACCCGACTCTTAGCCCAAGTACTATATTTGGTTATTTATTGAAATCTCCTTTCAGAGGAGAAGGATGGATCGTTAGCATGGACAATATAGAAGATATAATTGGAGGACATGTATGTTTAGGTTCCATTTGTATCTTTGATGGTATTTGGCATATCTTAACCAAAACTTTTTCATGGGATCGCCATGCATTCGTATGGTTCGAAGAAACGTATTTGTCCTATAATTTAGCGACTCTATCTGTCTTTGGTTTTATTGCTTATTGTTTCATTTGGTTCAACAATACAACATATCTCAGTGAATTCTATGGGCCCACCAGCCCAAAATCCTCTCAAGATCAAGCGTTTACTTTTTCTAGTTAGAGACCAATGTCTTGGAGCTAGTGTGGGTTCTGCCCAAGGACCTACTGGTTTAGGTAAATACCTTATCTATTCTACGACTAGAGAAATTATCTTTTGGGGGGGGGGGGGGGGGGTCACTATGCATTTTTGGGATCTCTGTGCTCCATGGATGGAACCCCTAAGGGGACCTAATGGTTTGGACCTGAGCAAGTTGAGAAAAGACATACATCCTTGGAAGGAGCGACATTCAACATAATATATGACTCATTCTCCTTTAGGTTCTTCAAATTATGTGGGTGGTGTAGCTACCAAAATCAATGCGGTGAATTAAGTCTCTCCCCGAAGTTGGTTATCCACTTCCCATATCGTTCTAGGATTTTTCTTCTTCGTAGGTCATTTGTGGCTTGCAGGAAGGGCTCATGCAGTTGCAGCAAAATTTGAGAAAGGAATTGATTGTGATTTTTAACTTGTCCTTTCAATGACTCCTCTTAACTAAAACAAGAGATCGAACCATATGGAATAGAATTCGATTCAATTTCATTACATCACTCTACCATGTTGACATGATAGGATTCTTTTCTTTCCAACTAGATCCTTGTAGCTCGGCTGGATATAGCTGATCTATTCTCTTTTTTTGTACTGGACTAGACCAATAAATGTGATTGTTGAAAAAACAAAAGGAGAGAGAGGGATTCGAACCCTCGATAGTTTTTTTACATGAAGAAATGTAACCAACGTTTATTGGAAAAAGCAACCCCAAAAATATGGGGCCAGAAGCAGTTAGCAGTGACCATGGAATAAGTATCTTCAGCTTGAGTCGGTTTAAAAGAATGAAACATATTTACACCATCACCATCTTCAAATAAATTATTTTCCATGGTAGCACCATGAATAGCACATAGAAGAGTAGAACCCTATACTTCGGCAACTCCCATCATATGAAATGGATTCAAGGTCCAATTATGAAAACCTTGAAAGAAGAGGATAAATCGGAAAATAGCTGCTACACCAAAACTAGGTGCGAAAAACCAACCGGACTAGCCCAATGGATAGATGAAAAATACAGAAACAAAGACATCATGAAGAGGATGAATACAAAACACAAATTCAGAACTCATGGAAATCGTTGAGGTAGTCCGAAAGCCTCTCCTATATGCAACAATTTGCAAACAATCTAATCTAAACAAATAAAATCTCGAAGGCATGGGATAAGAAGCACAAAAACTTCTCGCAAGAATATCTAAAGAAGGTGGAAAAAGAGTTAGAGGATATCTATGGAGGAAACAATAAGGGAGTATTCACAACAGAAGAGGTGGAGACTCTTAAAAAAATGGAAGGGAGGAAAGAGGCTCTACTGAAAAAAGAAGAATAAATGTGGAGATTAAAGAGGAGGGATTTATGGCTAGCAGAAGGATATAGTAACACTAATTATTTCCACATATTTGCGAGACAGATGGAATATAAATACAATTGTCGGAATTAGGAACAACCAAGGAAACATGGTAAGGACATTCCAAGAAAAAGCTGAATCTGGGGTAGAATTATTTCACAATGTATTTACAGAACCAGAGGGATGTCCCATAATAGATATACTGGAGGTATTAAGGATTTTCCCAAGGATGATTATGGAGGAAATGAATGAATAACTTATTAAGGAAATATATGAGGAAGATATTAACCAAGTCCTACACTCATTCCAAAAATGGAAAAGCATGGGACAAGATGGGTTGATGATGGAATTTTTTTCTTGGATTATATGAGCCAATAAAGGAGGACATCTTGAAAGTGGCAAGAGAATCACATAAATCAGGGAATTTTTTGGGGATGATAAACTATACCTTCTTGAATCTAATCCCAAAAAATCAAAATTATGAATGCTTCGACGATTTTAGACCAATCTTTTATTGCAACATGATATACAAAGTGATAGCAAAGATTACATGCCTTAGACTGAAACCCATTCTGAGTGAGATTGTGTCAGAAGAACAAGTTGATGTTTTATTTGATAGACAGATCCATGATGCAATCTCCTTGGCTCAAGAGACCATACATACCATCAAGAAATAAAAACAACGTGCATTCACGTTGAAATTGGATCTATACAAAGCCTATGATAGGGTAAGCTAGACATTTGTAAGAATACTACTGATTCAAATTGGAATGTCACTAGATATGGTGGAATGGATAATGGGATGTATACAGTCAACCTCCTTTACATTAATGATAAATGGATCTCCATCTAGGTTTTTTCATCCATCTAGAGGACTGAGATGGGGATTCCCCCTATCTCCCTTCCTGTTTCTACTGGTAGCAGATGCTTTGAGTAGATTAATACATAATGCCAGAGAAACTAGAAATATTAAAGGAATCAAGGTATCAAGCTTAGAAGATATCACTCACACACTATTTGTCGAGGATGAAATTTTTTTGGTAAAGGAACAACCTCAAAAATAAGGACCTTTGCCTCTCTACTAAAGAATTATACGAAGGCAACATGGATGGTGATTAACTTTGAAAAATGAAACTTGGTCCATAATTTTTTTTTACAGAGGATATGACACAAAATGCATTGGAGATATTACCCTTTTCGGCTACCCCTATGTCAAACGAATTCAAGTATTTAGGTTTTTTCCTAAAACCTAATAGGTATTCCTTCCAGTACTGGTTATGTTTGTACAAAAAGATAGAGACAAGGATATCAATATGGAATAATCGTTTCTTGTCCATAGGAGGTAGACTATTTTTGTTAAAGGTAGTATTACAAAGTATTCCAGTATTATGGGCATCTATAGCATATATTCCCAAAGGAAGAAATCAAAAGGGATACCTATGGTAAAATAATCCACCCTAGCACTCCCAAAATAATTGGTCGGATGGGGAATAAAAAACCTAGCTACATTCTGCAAAGCGCTAGCAACAAATACATTATGGAGGTTAGCACAAAAACCATACTCTTTATGGAGAAGGGCCATGATCTCAAAATACTGTCCAAACTCAACAATAGTCGAATGGTTCATAACTCCCAACAAACACCATAAAAACGATTCAATATGATGGAAGGAACTGGTAGAGGTGTTCCCCTTAGTTAGAAACTGGATTTCTTGGAAAATAGGAAATGGGACCAGAGTAAGACTGGGAGAGAACCCATGGGTAGGGGCAGATGTAGAATTTAGACTATTAGAACTGGTAATATCATAGTTGAGATCCCAGAGGATCATAGTACTAGATGATGCACAAGTGCAATAGATACAGAACAAAGGGAGGACATGATGGAAAACATCACACGAGCTTGGACTAGCGGGCATAAGAGTGGAAGAATAGAACATGTACGTGAACAAATTGGTTGCAAAATTTGTGCATCTGGAGGAAGAAACGCGACATGAGTTAACCGGACCAAGAAATCCAAAAAAGGTGAATTCTCATCCAAACAAGGATATGAGGAAGTGTGTAATGAGTCTACAGTAGGTGAAAAAAAGTGGCGGTGGAAAAAATATGGGAAATTCAATGTCCTATGAAAACCATTATAACATTGTGGTTGGATTTAAGCAATAATATGCTCCTGTGGGAAATCTTAAGGAAACGAGGTTTTCAAGGTCTAGGTATTTTCTTGCTATGTAAAACAAATGAGGATCATACCTATCACTTGTTTAGTCTATTCCATATGCATGGGTAGTATAGAACTCAACAATAAAGACACTTTCAAATAATAGTATCCATTCTCAAAGGGATGCAACACTGGAGTAGTGCACTGAGAAATGGTGGCAAGATGACGAGGTACGTTGCTATGAAGCTTTCCCTGCTCTCTTTGTTTTTAGCATATGGGAATCCCATAACAAAGCAATATTACAAGACAAATGGGTTCCTCCTGACGTCATATGTGCATTGATAATGCAAAAATTACAGGAACATAACATCAGTCCAACACAAGGAAAAATCCTAATAATGGTAGCTCCGGACATAAATAAGAACATTCCTTGGGAATTTTTTGATGGAGCCATCCAGGGAGAACCCCCTCTTGGAGGAGCCTAATGGGCCATCAAATTTCCATCAAATATAAAACTGTGTATAAAATATGGAGCAGGGTGATCATCAAATAACAAAGCGAAACTAGCAGCACTTTGGGCTGTCCTAAAAACATCTAAAGATAGACAAATTCACATACGTTAGATCTATGGAGATTCCAAAATGGTAATCGAATGGGCCAATGGGAACATAATTATAATAGCACCACATCTATAACACTTGTTAAACGAAATTCAAATGCCAAGGTCCCATTTTGAACAAACTTTCTTTGCACATGTTTACGAAGAGTTGAACATAGAGGCAAATTTTCAGTAAAAAATGGCATTAGCCATCCAAACTGGGATTATTGAGATAGAAGAGCACGACAACAGATGGATCACACAATCCATCACAATGACATGAGAGTACCAATGATCACAGATATGCATATTTCAGAAGAAGCTTTGTGTTGTAAGATCAAAAGAAAAGATAGGATACAAACAATTTTGGACAAGATTTTTGGATAAGGAATGTAAAAAGAGAAGCCTAGAAGGAAAAAAAGGATGTAATCTCATTAGAGAAGCCCATGTTTATTCAATGCATAAAATGATTTTTTTTCTAAAGAAAAAAATATATATCACTGACTGTTTTACAAATAAATGAATTTATAACAATTTAAATCAAATCTTATGAAAAATGAATTTAATAAACTAAAAATTGTTGTGTTGCGGGTACTCAACCCCCAAGGCTGGGCTCATGTTCTCATCATGGGTACCATCCCCAAGTATTGGAGATCGGGTTGGGTAATGAATTCCTTCATGAAGTCCCTAAGTACCTGGTACCTTTGGCCCAAAAACAAGAAACTTAGCTCATTTTGGGGACTTCAGGGAAACTCAGTATGTGAAAATTTAAGAAAAAATATTAAAAAAAATTACCTATAAGAAGAGGGGTGGGGTAGGTGTAAGTCCCCCTACCCTCTTAAGACCCCATGTGTCTATCTACTTCTCAAATGCAGCTTTGAGTCTTGACTTTTGTTGGATCCCGCAAGAGGAAAGATTGCCACATAAAGGAGATGATACATGTAGAGGAGAGGCAAGGCATGCTTAGGTTGTCTTAGACTTAAAGGGGTTGTGCTTTTAATTTGATGACATGACACTATCTAGCTTGGACTTCCGGGTATCTATTCTTAGATTGTTTCTTCCAGAATATTTCCTTATTTTCTTATGACTCTGAATCTTCGCATTTGATTTTTCTTGGCATTATTTTTTTGTTAATTGTTGATCCTCTGTGCAAGCTATTCCAATATTGTTGCATAGAGAATATTCTTTGTCCTTCATGAATGACATAAAATCTACTTTGTTGATGCTTTTGCATACATCTCTATGCATGTGCATATTTCTAATTTTGAAAAACCAAAAGCGGCATCAACTATTGTCATGTTTATACTTAAGGTTCATATGTAATTTCCACTTTATATCAATGATTTATAAACTTTGAAGCAATGTGCATGTTAATTGTATTTGTTACTTATTGAAATTAAAAATTAGTGAAAAATAAATTGATTTAATTTTTTATTATATAATATATATATAGTTCCCCCAAAATACCCAAGTTACCTGTTATTATGTTATAAAGATTATTTAAATTTATTTTATAATTTTCATTTTAATTTGAAATTTGATTAATTAAAACCGTTCAAATACCTTTTTTAATAATGTGAAAGTTTAGACTCTCATCTCAACCTTAAAAAAAGAAATTTACATTTTTTTTAAAGATGCGGAAGTTTGGACTCTCATCTCAACCTTAAAAAAAGGTCTTACATCAAGAAAGTTTTTGCTTATTTTAGAGTAAGCTAAAGTTTATACAGTTTATACAGTTTTTATTTTTATTTTTATTTTTTTTGGGGTTAAAATATCATTGAAATTGTCCAAAAGGGTTGGATATATTGGTCAAGAAGAATGAGTTTTTTACTAGTGGGAAAGGTCCAATTCCAATGAGGCCTTACCTGGCGCCATGGGGAACCTTGAGGTAGTGGTCAAACATGTGGTTCCACCCAAAAAGATTGTATTAAACCAGCATAGATCCATCTAAAAGAGGATCTACCAAGCACCGAGAGGGATCAAATCTCTTAAGGTGCAAACCTTTTTTTAGAGTGGAAATGTGTAATCTAATTTTTATGGTTTTAGTTTATCTAATTTATGTTGTTATATATATATGAAATTCTAAATAATTTAAATTTAAATTTGAGGAGACAAGTTATTTTTAATAATATTTTATTGATTTTTATAAAAGACACCTGTCAACTCTAAGATGAGCATGGAAGGAGTTACACATCTCTCCCTTACTGGGTTGTAGAATGCACCTCTTTGGTGCAAAAAACATAGGTATATGTCGACCCCAAAATATCAAATAAAAACACCTATGTATGTAATTAACCCAATTCTACAAGTAGCACATCCACATAGTTTGTGGTTGGATTAGGACGATAGGGATGAAATGGTTGAGATACTTGTATTATTCTAGTTAAATGGGTTGAAGTGAGTTATGCATGCCTAGTTACATGTTATCACCGGCATATATATTTTTTCCGTAAGAAAAAAAAGTTGATTATATTAATCAAAAGCTACATACAAAAGTATGTATTGTTCTTGCTTCTCGCAAAGTTACATCTTGATGTCACATCATTTCTGAGGTATTTGCTTCTCTTGTACATATCAGCCAAAAGAAAAGCCATGATAAGTCAAAAGACTGTTTGTAATAAGATTCTCCCATGAAAGCTTCCGGTTGGAAAAAACTGGAAGGAACTGTTTTCCTTCTTTTGAGCATACTGAAAACAGAGGAACTGTTCTCAGCAATTCTCTCCCATTGGGATCTTCCTACCTTGTAGAAATCGTTACTTCCTGATTGAGCAAAAACTGTCCAAAATTATGTAAACAAGTATTATTGAGGCAAAATCAGAAAAGGCCTATGGTAGTACTCATTGGCCTCTGTCTCCTTTTTCTCTATGATTTGCTAGGTTCCCCATTGCAGATTTAATCCTGCCTTTGAGAGTTTGTCTGCCTCCATGTTTTTCTCCCTGTAGACATGTTTGAACGATATTGATTCAAAATTTGCAAGAATCCTGTTAACTTATTCAACAAGTGTATCTAGTGATCTGTTTCTGCATCTCTGAGTCTTATTTATCCAATTTATTACAACAATAGAATCACTAAAAACTTGTAGAATTTTGCAGTTTATTTCAATTGCAAGGCATAGGAGAAGCTTTAGGGTCATAAGTTCAGCATAATTGTTTGATATGGTTCCCAGGCCCATTGAGATTTGGAAATGATGGTTTGGGTTTAAGAAGAGGGTGGATCCTCCCCCACATTTCGAATTTTGAGAAGCACCATAAAAAAAAGGCCCAAGAGGTGTTTTTATCCAACTGGTCGGGAGTGATGATGCTTGGATTGGGACTATTCTTTGTTTGGGGAAAGTAAGAGAGGATGTCTAATCCGTTCCTTGCTACTTCTTCTGAAGAGTTGGCTTTTTCAAGGAAGATGACCATGTTTCTAGCTAACCAGATTGCCCATATGTGGATGAGTTGAAGGGCTTTGATCTAAATGGTTTGGGGAGAGGATGACTAAACTTTCCATGCATCTTACACCGTGTGACCTTCCCAATTAGAACTGGAGGAGGTGAGAGATTTGGAATGCTCCCATACCTTCTTGGAGAAGATACAACTTAGGAAAAGATGGTTTGTGTTCTGCTGATTGTTGTTGCATAAAATACACCAACCGGATCACCGACACACACATATATATATATATATATATATGTGTGTGTGTGTGTGTGTTTATTTCGATTTTTGAACGATTTTTGTAAAAATAATCTGGACAATACACTTGTCTCATCCTCATCAATAGATAAAAAAACATAAATAATAATCCACCCCAAATCTCAAATAAAAAAACCTATAGCCTAACAAACATATTAATTAAACCAATTGTACAACAAAAATTTATAATTATAAACAACAAAAACTAATTTTTGGCCATAACTGTTAAATTATTTCTTCTACATTGCAAAACTATAAGTTTAAAAATGAACACATTGGGATTTGATGGTCCTTTGTAACTGTGCTTCATATATTTTTCTTGTTTCGTAATGAGATTATTGCATCGATATTATTTTCTGAAATTTGTTTTTCTCTAATTTTCTCTAATTCGAACCAGGTGACTTTGATTGCAGCAATCACACATGGTATTACCATTTACAATGAAAGAATAATAAATAATCGAGCATGCTCCAGCAGTAAGGAGACTATGAAACTAATAATTTTTAGATAGAAGGATTCATGAAAACATTTCATATATAATAATAATAAAATCCAACATATGCCAGCTAAGAACCTAGTAAGATAGAGATTTAGGGAAAGCGGTAAGAGTTCATGAGGTTTACTTGATTCAACCTGGTATTATGGAAGCACAATACCTATACTACAGGCACCTTCTTTGAATAAGGCTTCGCTGGAATTCGACGAGCTATACACAAGCTCTCTAGCTTGAAATTTAGAAAGCCAAATTCAACAAGTTGCTATAGGCAAATTTACCAATTGAATATTATGATTTCGAAAACAAAATTTACCCCATTCTGATTAGAAAACAACGCAAAAATAAACCTATAAAATAAATTTTTCTTTCGGTTGACCACATATTTCGATATTATTACAGCCTCATTGAGTCCATGATAAGAGAAGAAATCGATTTTTTGAGAATGAAAAGATCTAACAAACCGTATCTCGAAAAGTTGTGATACACTACTACAATAATTTGTTTAAGTGACAATTTTAAAGTGCATTGGGATAGATAATAATTTGTATAAGTGACAATTTTAAAGTGCATTGGGATAGAGGGTAATTACGATGGGCTTCAAACAGTTTTAGCTCTTAATAATGACACTTGCTAAGTTATAAATTATTATATATATGTAACTTGGCTGGATGGATATTAGATTTACCTTGGTTGTTGTCCATAGTTAAATAAAAAATAATTTCTAGAACTGCTCTGTATTCTATCTAAGAGGACGAAGAAAGCACATCAACAATATGTGACTCAAATCCTCGTGCAATGTGACTCATATCTCTCTTCATCTGTTGGATATCTGAAGCCCAGGAAAAGTGACCTGGTGAAGGCAACCATGAATGTGAGCCTAGTTGATGGCTGCAATGTTTTCATTTGGGCTGCAGAACTGAATAGCAAAGCAGACACCAAGATGAAGATGAGTGAAAGAGAAAGAGCGTCGCTTTCCGATTGTGTTGAGATGTTTGAGAACACTAAAGACAACATTCAACAATCTATGGTGGAGATGAATGTCTTGAGGCGAAACACCTTCGATTCTCAGATGGACTACGTGCTATCATGGATGAGTGCTGCCCTCACAAGCGAAGAGTCGTGCCTCCAAGATTTCTAGGATTTCAATGCGATTGGGGAAGTTAGCAAATTGGTGATGGGCCGTGTGCATAATTTGTATCAAATTACTACTAGTGACGATCCCTGCGTGATTGGGTGTTATGTTTTAGTACTTTATGTACTCAATCACATTTAATAAAATCTATGTACTTGTTCAAAGCATTGTCTTCTTACCTGTTCAGATTTTGTCTTCTTTGATTTCCTTTACTTTTGTCTTCTCTTTGTCACAGATTCTGGATTTTATTAATTTTTATGGTGTTTATATGGCTATTAAATGAAAATACACGTTACAAATTATGATTATACAAACATTGCAAGATCTTCATCATTCAAGATTAGACAAATGTTACAAGATCTCCCTCATATTAATAGCCGACATAAAATAGACAAAAGTTACAAGATCTCTGTCATGCAAGATTAGAAAAACGTTACAAGATCTCCGTCATACAATATTAGACAAACGTTACAACATCTCCCTCATATTAATAGCCGACATAATAGACAAACGTTACAACATCTCCCTCATACTCGACAATATTATTTTTGGATGACATAATATGGACAAACGTTACATCCATAAATGTTACAAGATCTCCCTCATACTGGGCTATAGAGCGCCTCTTAGGGAAATGATATTGTGACCTGTGGTCACATAAGTGGATCAAAGCCCACCCCCATGTCCTCTTAATTTAAGTGCTCGTGTTAGATTTTTATCATTTTAAGCTAGCATTATCTTAGGATCTTTAATTGAGAGAATAACAAGCACAACATTCAAAACACAAGAGACAATGGACACAAATATTTTCTCGTGGAAACCATAAAGGAGAAAACCACACAACTTCCTCAGAGATAGAATCAGCACCGAAAGCAAAACCCCAAAACAGTAAGATGGTCTCCTGACAAAAGTAGTATCTCTCTCTTGTCCCAACAACTTCTTCTCTCTCAGTTATGTGCTACAACTGAGTGTAAGTGAATGTGTGTTAAAATAGAGAGGCTCACTCTCTATTTATACCAATTCCCGACTTGACAATAAATCACTAGGATTGAATTCTCTAGGAGAGTCTAATAACCCTAGGGCCCCACAACTGTGGGGACTTTAACCGTTGATCAATAAGGAGGGTTACCCTCTATGACTTTACATGACTTGTTTACATTATTGAATCTCCCAATAGGAACATAGGGGCATGACATGACTCAATTACATTACAGATACTTCCTGGAATAAAAATCGGGGTACAATACATAAAATATACAAGTGAATACATTATGAAGTTACAAATACATCAACACTCCCTCTTAACTAGCAAGGTATTCTCTCGACATAGTTTATCAGCACAGGTCTTCTTCTCTGTATCATCTGGATCATCATCGAGTTCTCGTCATCTTCATATTCAAGTAATCTTCATCTGGATATGGATCATCACTCAATTTGGATCATCATTACTGGAACATCATCACTGGATCTGGATCATCACTGCTAGATCATCATCACTGGATCTGGATCATCACTGGGTCATCATCACTAGTGCTATCTCTTGATTCTTCTCGTCATAGGAAGTTCTATAGAGCCACCCCTTTTTCATGTTGGTTGTAGTCCTAGCCTCCATGTAGGTCTTCTTCAGCGCTTATATCTTACCCTAAGTCAGAATGGCCTGCCCGGCACTTACATCTCACCATGAGAGGAACACATCCAACACCATGTCAGAAAGGCACACCCAACACTCACATCTGACCATCGGAGGAACACATCCAAGAACCATGTCAGAAAGTCCTAGCACTTACATTCACCAGCATGATAAGACACACCTACTATCATCTGTGAAAAGGCCCAGCAGTTACAATCACCAGCATGATAGGACACATCTGCTATCATCTATGAAAAGGCACAACACTTACAACCACCAGAATGGTAGGACACACCTACTACCATCTATGAAAAGGCATAACACTTACAACCACCAGCATGATAGGACACACCTACTATCATTTGTGGAAAGGCATAGCACTTACAACCACCAACATGATAGGACACACCTCCTATCATCTATGGAAAGGCTTTGCACTTACATCTGATTATGTGAGAACCAATCCCACAGTCACATCAGAATGGCTCTGTACTGACATCTGATCATGTTGGAGCTAATCCCATAGTTACATCAGAATGGCTCTCAGCCATAGGCTAGGGATTCCTGGTAACTGACCAAGTGCCTCCATTCTCCCAGATAATGGCCTTCAACACTTATATCTAATCATGTGGAAACAAATCCCTCAATCACATAAGAATGGCTCAACATTTACATCTGACCATGGAAGGAACCAATCCTCTCACCATGTCAGAATGGCTCACGGAATCATCACTTCCCTTTGGAGGGAACCTCGATCTAGAGAACACCAAGCTTTTCCCTGAAGTACTCAAACTTCACTCTCGCCAATGGCTTAGTCAACACATCATCTATCTATTTGTTAGTCACAACATACTGGATTTTTACTGTTCCTCTTTGTACCATATCCCTTATATAGTGATATTTTATCTCGATATGCTTCGACTTGTCATGGAACATCGGGTTCTCAGACAACTTCACACAACTAAGGTGGTCGCAATATATACAAGTAGCATCCAACTGGAGATCAAATAAATCAGACAATAGCTTCCTCAGCCATACTACCTCACAACTAGCTAAAAAAGTTGCAACATACTCTGCTTCAGTTGTACTCAGTGCCACATAGGATTGCTTCCTGCTAAACCAAGAGATCACACCTGATCCCATACCGAAGAAACACCCTGAAGTGCTCTTCCTATCAATGGCACTGCCTGCCCAATCTGAATCAACATAACCTTCCAAGTTAATCTTCTGATTCGCCTCATACTTGAACCCATAATATCCTGTACCCTTTAGGTACCTCAGAATATGCTTTGCAACAATCAAGTGAACATGTCTAGGATCTGTCAGGAACTGGCTCAATGGGTTCACAGCAAAGAAAATATATGGTCTTGTATTCGTCGGGTACATCAAGGACCCAATCATCTAACAATATGTCGTAGTATCAACCGTTTCTAATGAAGCATCACTCAATAGCTTTAGGTTCGATGCCATAGGTGTGGTCATGGCCTTGCAGTCCATCATCATGAATCTCTTTAGGATCTCTACCGCATACTTCCCTTGTCCCAGGGAAATTCCATCTGCATTCTACCACACCTCCATGCCTAGAAAATAGTGCATCATACCCAAGTTCTTCATCTCGAACTCGGTAGCAAGCTTCCTCTTCGTATCAACAATCAACCCATCCATACCTATTACAAACACATCATCTACATACAGCAAAAGTATCACTGGGTTCCCTTCTTCAACCTTGTAGTAAAGGTTGGAATCTGCTTTACTCTTGGTAAAGCCCAAACTATATAGGAAGCTATCAATTCTTTCATACCATGTCCTGGGTTCTTGTTTCAAACCGTATAGGGCTTTCTTCAATTTACACACATGAGTCTCCCTGTCATGTGTCTCAAAACCGAGTGGCTGCTCCACATACACTTCCTCTTCCACTACACCATTCAATAAAGAAGTCTTGACATCCATCTGGTGTATCTTCCATGTCATCACTGCAGCCAGAGAAAGTACTAATCTGATGGAAATGTATCTGGCTACAGGTGCAACATTTTCTTCATAATCTATTCCTTCTTTCTGGGAGAAGCCACGAGCCACAAATCTTGCTTTATATTTCTCTATGCTTCCATCTGCAGCATGCTTGATCTTGTAGATCCATTTGGAAGTCACGACAGACTTCCCTTCTGGTATAGGAACAACATCTCAGATATCATTCTTCATGATCGATTGATATTCCTCGATCATAGCATTCTTCCATTCTTTCTTTTTTGCTGCTTCTTCATAGTTGGAAGGTTCTTTGTCAATGATGCCACATAGCAGGGTTACATAACTGGAGCAGGATCTAGTTCTCTTTCTTTCTCTGTGTGTTTCTTCTGGATCCCCATATCTTTCTGCACCTTGGATAGCCTCTCGTACCCATGCAGGTTTCCTCTTGTGAAGATTCTTCTCTTGGGTTGGATCTACAGGTTCCCGGGGTTCTTCTATTTCTCGACCTTATTCTTGAATTTCTTTGTTCATGGTTGTGTCATGAATTCTGGGTACTTCTGTTTCTTTAGGTTCTTCAGCAGGTCTCTTTCTGGATTTGTTGTAAGATGAATCTTCATCGAAATTTACGTCTTTGTTGATGTCAATATTTTTGAATCCTGGGAAGTATATTCTGTAAGCCTTCGAGCTTTCATAGTATCCCACAAATATACCCTTCTTTCCAGAAGGATCTAACTTTGTCCTCTTTTATTTTGGAATGTGTATGTATACAGGATAGTTGAATATTATGAGATGGTCGACTTCAGGTTTCTTGCCGGAAAAGACTTCTTCAGGTGTCTTGTTCTCGAGTATGATTTTGTACATATACTGATGTTCTGGTAGCTTCTGCCCATAGATACATGGGAAGGTCTTGATCATGAAGCATGGCCCTTGCAGCTTATATGATCATTCTATTCTTCCTTTCTGCAACCCCATTCTGTTTTGGATTATATGGAGTCGATAACTCCCTCTTAATCCCTGAATCTTTGCATAACTCTTTGAATTCATTTGATGTAAATTCTTCGCCATTATCTGATCGAAAGGTCTTGATCTTGTTTTCTGTGTGGTTCTCGATCAAGGCTTTGAATTCCTTAAACTTGCTGAATACTTCACCTTTGTTCTTCATAAAGTATATCCACGTCTTCCTAGAAAATCATCAATAAAAGAAACATAGTATACATACCTTCTTAATGAACCGGATGACATCGGACCACATACATCATAGTGGATGATTTCCAAGATTCATTTTGCCTTGCTCTCGTTACTTGGAAATGTCTGCTTTGTGTTCTTTCCTTGCGCACATCCTTTGCAGACACCGTCATGTTTTGTCTATATTTCTGGAAGACCTTCAACAACTTTGCTTGCAAGTGGTAGTGCTCTATAGTGCACATGTGCAAGCATTCTATGCCAAACTTCATTTGGTAATACTGAGTCATGAACCAAAGCTTGTTCTGGTTGGCCCTTCAATTTGTATAGACCTCCTTCTTGTTGCCCAATTACTACTGGATCATCGATGGTCTTTCCTTTTGGCCACATAAGAACTTGGCCATCTAAAAATGCAATCATCATGCCTTTTGCATCTAATGCAAATATGGAGAGGAGGTTCTTCTTTAGTCCTAGTACGAACAATACATCCTTCATCTTCATAGACTTTCCAGAGTCTATCTTATAGGAGGATTCACCACTACCTTTTATTGGATACTGGTAGTCATCCCCAAGTTTCACCTTGTGAGGTGACTCATGTTCAGATAGTTTCACAAAGGATTATTTGAATCCCGTCATATGTTTGGAAGCACCACTGTCTATAAGCCAATCATTGCTTCCGTGTGTGATAGTTCCCGTGAGAACGGAAATCAAAACATATTCTTCATCACTTGAAGAATCATCACTTTCTTGTCTGATTCTATTTGTGGAAGGTTCATCATCCTCTGGAGCATGAACATGATGTCTTCTCTTGTTTCCCTTCTTCTTGTGAGA
Organism: Pseudotsuga menziesii; assembly: GCA_001517045.1. NCBI lineage: Eukaryota > Viridiplantae > Streptophyta > Pinopsida > Pinales > Pinaceae > Pseudotsuga > Pseudotsuga menziesii. The sequence goes on along the minus strand of LPNX010408989.1, from coordinate 31,041 downwards.
GCCATTTTTGTTTCTAGGACATTCTCTAGCATAGTGTCCTTTCTCGTCACATGTATAGCATCTAATTCTAGACAAATCTTTATGAGGTCTTCTAATATTATTTTTCTGCTGAGAAGACTTACCTTTGTGATAGTTTGTTCTGCTACCTTGGAGTGTACTATGAGAGCTTGATCTTCACTTCCCACCTTTTCTTCTTGGGCTATTATTCGAGCTTCTTCTTGTGAGAATTCTTCCCACAGCCTACTAAACTTGACTAGCTTCTTTCTTGCACAAATCCCTTGAATGAAGGAGTCACATGATCTAGGTAGACCATTCAAGGTGGTCATCACAATTTCTGCATTCTCTACTTCTTCATGTACCACTTCCAATTGTTCCTTGATCTGAGAGACCCTTGTAAAGTAAGACTGGATGGTTTCTGCATTCTGGATCTTTACATTCTTCAATTGGTTTCTTAGAGTCATCTTCCGATTTATGTTCTTTCCTTCAAACAATTTGGTTAGGGCATCAAACATAGCTTTAGGTGTCTTTAGGGAGGACACTTGTGGTATTAGATGATCCTTGATTGAATAAGCAATAATCCTCTTAGCCATGACCAATTTATTTTTTTGTAAGGCCTTAGCCTGATCTCCCTCTGGAACTGGAACCTCTTCATTGATGTCAGAGTCCAACTCATTTTCTTCCAGGACTAAGGAGATCCTATACTTCTAGGCTCGGAAGTTATCAGGTCCCTCAAGATTTTCATCAAGCTTGGTATGATGAGACATCTTAATAGAGATCCTCAAATGGAAATGCAAAAGATTTAGATCTTACCAGGTCAAGATGTCGAAACTAGATTTGAAGCTGAATTTCTGTAGGGCTGGTTCAGGAGCATATTAGGGTTTGACTTTCCTGTAGTTCTGTCCAACCAAAAACTTTGATCTTGGTCTCTAAACTTCAATTTTGAGGAGGATATAAATCCAGGCTTGGGCTCACTCAAAAATTCCACTTTTGTGGAAAGCCCTAATTTCTGGAAGTAGTGTCAGGTCAAAAACTGAAAATGCTAAGAATCAGATTCTGCTTCGACAGAAAGATGCGCCCTTGAGAGGAGAGTTAGCCCAACCTTCTTTCGCTGAAAATCTGTGGAGAGAGATCCAAAAAGTAGGAAGCCCTAGTTTCCGCAGCTACATAGTGTCTTCTTCTCATGTTAGCTCTAATACCATGTTATATTTTTATCATTTTAAGCTAGCATTATATTAGGATCTTTAACTGAGAGAATAACAAGCACAGCAATCAAAACACAAGAGAAAATGGACACAGATTTTCCTCGAGGAAACCATAAAGGAGAAAACCCTGCAAATTCCTCAGAGATAGAATCAACACCAAAAGAAAAACCCCAAAATAGTAATATCATCTCCCGACAGCAGTAGTCTCTCTCTCTCTCTTGTCGCAGCAACTTCTTCTCTCTCAATTATGCGTTACAACTGAGTGTAAGTATGATGTGTGTTAAATAGAGAGGCTCACTCTCTATTTATACTAATTCTCGACTTGACAATAAATCACTAGGGCCGACTTCTCTAGGAGAGTCTAATAACCCTAGGGCCCCACAACTGCGGGGACTTTAACCCTTAATCAATAGGGAGTGTTACCCTCTATGACTTTACATGACTTGTTTACATTATTGAATCTCCCGATAGGAACATCGGGGCATGACATGACTCAATTACATTACAGATACTTCCCAGAATAAACATCAGGGTACAATACATAAAATATACAAGTGAATACATTTCGAAGTTACAAATGCATCAACAACTCACACGGGTGTGGCTCATTGACGATTCACTTAATATAAAGTCACATATTGTAAAAGAGGCCATGAGTTGAAATCACAATGAACCATGACAATCTTCAGTTGTTGGAATTACATTGTCAAAATTGCAATTTCAACCCTAAAAGCTACATTTTTAACAACAAATAATGTTACCTAATTGGGTAATATTTATGGCTCATTTCTAAGTTCATGTGCATGATAATTTACATTACAATGAATCTCGAGTCGACTATCAAGTTTCCAATCGTACTCTACTTTCTATGTTCATAATATTCCGTTACTTAACTTGTCCTTGTTGTATTGTCCAGACTTGTTATTTGAAAACGGAGCTGTCTAACAAGGGGACGATTTGACTTTTAGGTTGATTTTCTACCGGAATCTGGGGTATTTAATCCATAAAATCTGTAATTTATGTTGTTTGTTGGGAGATTTTAAACTCAGAAATGAAATCAGGTCACAGGAAAACCCCCAACACCTACACTACGTAAGATCTAGCAGTGTTTTGGGGAATTTTGAAAATTCCGTAAAGATTTATGGCAAACAAATGATAAAAACCAGCCGAAAACAAAAAGTTAAAAAGTCTCCTCTTTAAATGACTCATTGGAAAATAGTCAAAATAAAGACAAGTCAAAGAGCAACATTTCACCGACTCTAAATGGAATCTGCAGACTCGTCCATTGAGAGAAAGTACTTCAAAAAGGGAGATCTCTTAGCCTCCTCACATGGACGAGAGGGGGGTTGGGATGTAGCCCAATTTTGATGACGGAATAAAATCCCAAACCCCCCTTTTTGCGCACATGCAAAGCTGAAAGGTCGAGCCAATTAACGCTAAAGGTACAATAAAATTCGAATTCCAAACTATTTTGCAAAATTTTATTTGATAATCAGGAGGATTTCATATCTGACAAAGCATTTTCCTTGTGATTTGACAGAAGACCTTCCAGGCCCTAGGCTGCACCCATTTTTGAAATAGAGCCTTCATCATTACCCTTAAACGCACCTCAAGCATTGCGTAACATTACAAACCAGTATTGGATTATAGATTAGTGTAAAATTGTGTGTAATAGTATTGCTAACCAGTATATAGATATATTCAAAAAAATAACAATGAGTTAACATTACAAAAAAAATGAGTTGATATTAGCAGCATAAGGGTGTTTTTACCTTTCTTAGAAAGTGAAGGTGAGGAGAACCATCCTTGACCCTTGTCAATAATCATATTAATAACCTACCTGTTGAAGATAATAGCATAGTTGTGATTAATATAACGATGAATTATATATTTTAAATAATTTGTCAAAATAAAATATAGTATAAAAGACATGCATCTTAGATTTTTTTTCTGTCTTGAAAGTTATTACTTTGAATGTTAAATATATTTTTCTTGTTTTCTCATAAGTTATTACTTTGAACATTAAATAATTTCAAATAAGATAGTTAATCAAGTTAATAAATATATAAGTGAATGCACAACATACTCAAGAAATAAGAAGACAATAAGGTTATGCTTGGTATGATTGTAGATATGTTACAAGGATTGTAATGACAATTTTAATTATGCATTCATATAAGGTTGATTGAGAGGTGCCATTCGGTTGTATAAAGTAATATGCAAGTAATATAATTAGTGTGAATGAATGGCTTCAATAGAATTTATTAGAAGCGGACCTGGAACCATTTATTTTCTAAATAACTCTATTGGGTAATGATATACTTACCTTTTACTAATCATGGCGTTTTGCCATTATTCTCTAACACTCTTCCTTAATGGAGAAATGAGATTCTTACAATACACAACAATAATAAACATTTTAGAATATGATCTTTGTATGTCTGGTCTTCATTGGCTTTTACACCCATTTTGAAGTCTGGCGATTTGCGCTCTTTCTTTACCTCATCTTCAAGCTTTCCATTTGACCCATTTAAGACATAACCGCTTCTCACCATCAATGAAGCAAATGAAATTATCAACAATATTGACATACTCATCTCATTAGGGCTTCCACAATAGAGTTGTCAAGTAATGAATCATCTTGTGGACATTCCTCCATCTATCATATACTTAGCTTTCGGCTATCCATCAATATCTAGGAGAATAGTCTAAATATAGAATGTATTCAGAAATTGACCAAACAACTTAACCTTTTAAACACAACCATAAGAACTAACGTTCCTGGGTTCACACGACCCATCAGTCCTTCTTCATTTAATCTCTGTACACTTTAAACTTAAACAATGAGAATGATAGGAAATAAACAACATAATAAAGAGAGTCTCTCTCTCTCTCTCTCTCTCTCTCTCTCTCTCTCTCTGTATATATATATATATAAGCACTCTAATGAATTTTTGTTATTACTTTTCATTCCTGTGGAAAATAGGGCAATTCTAGCTAATGAACTGACTTCTTTGTTTCCTTCTTTCATCTTTTTTTCTTCTCCTAATAGAGCTTCTATCATGTCATAAAAAATTGTAGAGGACAATTGACTTAACGTAAAAATAGCGTTATCATAAGTGGATGGTAAACTGTTTAATAAAATAGCCTTTGCATCATCCTCATCTACTTTATTGCCAATTTTTACCAACTTCTAACATAATTAAGCCCATTAATCTGAGTAGACAAGGATGCCTCTTCATGTATTTTAAGTTTGAATAGTTGTAATTTGAAGGAAACTTTGCATTTACATCCTTTTCCCCAAATATCTTACTCAAATGTTCCCGTATTTCTGCAGAATATTTTTCCAAATCAATAAGATGCAACTGAGATTCTGAGAAAGACAATCCAATTATAGACTTAACTTTCTCTTCTTTATTTCGCCCAAGCACATATTTGAGCAGGATTAGTAGGTTGAATTTTTGTACCATTTACCATTTCCCACAAACTTTTATGCATCAACTGTAACACCCCAGTTTTTACCCCATGGTATTAAATTGCATATGATGTAAATATTATATTAAATCATGGTGTGGAGCTCAAGGCAAAGGCCTCACCATGGATTTAGCGTCTTATGTATCAGTGATTAAAATCGATGGCGATGGTTTATGTGCTAGCCATGCACAATGTGTTTGAGACACCATGTGAAATGCTAATTAATAAAAATACCATGAAGAGTCGGCCACGGTGGATGAAACTTAACAAAGGAGCTGCAGCAGTGGATGGGAAGTTAGGAGTGGAGTCAACGAGCATCGGGTGAGTCGAGCCGACGAGTGGCAGACGAGAGACGGGAATTCTTCCAATGCAAGTGGTGGATGAAAGTCCAATTTTTTTCCACGGTGACAGAAAGAAAAGGAATATTCAGCCGTGGAGGCGGCAGAAACTCGACATGCAAGTTGATGCGTGTCGGCCGAGGCAAGCCGACGAGAAATTTTTTCAAAATTTTTTGAAGTATGGAACTTCTCCGGTGTAGCAGAAGAAGGACAAAGACCAAGCCGCAATGACGGTTGGAAATTGAAAATTATTCCGATGAGGCGGAAGAAAATGTGGAATCTCTCCGGCGTGCAGCAGAAGTCTTGTCCAGTTTAGCAGTGGGTGAGAAAAGGAATTCTTTCTGCTGTAGCAGATAGAAAAGGAAGTCTAAGCCGCAACGACGACGGAGGGAAAAGAAGGAAGAAGTCGCCACGACAGCAGATGGAAGATGACGAAGGAGCCGATACATCGACAGGAAAAAGAAGACCAGAGCTGATATGTCGATTGGGTTGGTAGGTTTGAGCCGCAATGGCGACGGATGAAGGTTGAAATTCTTTTCGATCCGACAACAACAGATGAAATACCAAGATAGAGCTGCAATGGCGGGTGGAGGTTGTGACTAGATCTGCAACGACGAATAAAATTATGAGATTCAAGCTGACACGTAGCAGTGACAGAAAAATAAGGATGGAGCTGGTGCATATCGGCGGGATAAAAGGGGATTGACCCAGCTCGTGGCGGGTAAAAATTGAATTTTTTATCAATGCGAAGAAGAAGAAGAAAAAACGAAATTTTTTTCTAAGTGCTGGAAATATTCCGTGTCAACAAGAAAAGGAAAATATCGCAGGTGTATAGGGAGAAATTTGAAAAAAATTCCGCAACGACGGATGGAAGTTGCGTTTGGAGCCACAATGGCGGAAGGCCTGGGTGAGAGGAAGAAAAAAAAAATTCTGACGTGATGGAAAGGGGTCTGACGGACAAAACTTAGGGAAGTTTCCACTAAGGCGGATGAAGAACCCCGAAGTGGTGCCGATGACTACGGATGAGAAAGGGAGAAAGGCTCACCGAAAGGGACCCAACACGGTGGATGGACACTAGAGATTGTCCGACGCAACACAGCAGATGGAAATTGGAAATGTTTTTGATGCAGCAGACATAATTTTAAATGTTTTCCACTACAGCGGAAAGCCCGCAGCGGGTGAAAGTCAAGTTTGCTTCCGGCACAGCGACAGCTGGGAAAGGAAAGTTGAGCCAACATGTCGGAAAAATGTTGGTGAGTTCGCCGAAATAGAGGAATTAAATAGAATTCTCAGTGAGGATTGCTAGGAAAATTGTTTTGTTTAGGTATGCATTTGAAGAAGTTAAACTTGAAGGTCAGTAGGATGGTGACAAAGTGTCAATTTGTCATGGATAGGTCAGTCACTTGTGCAGATATGAATGTTCTGCCACCTTAAGTTCTATGATGTCCTTATTGAATGAATTGTTGAAAGCACATAGAAAAGGCTTTGGTGTTACAACAAGGCCTTTGAAGTGCTTGGATGAAGAAGCAACCTAAGGTTGTGAAAGGCATTCTAGAAGTGATATCCAGCAGGCAGATCTCAGCAATACAGCTGAAGAGGTTCTGTGGGAAAAGTTGTAGAGTGTATGCAACTCGTGTTTTAGAGGCAGTAGTTAATGATAGTCCTAAGTTGGAGGGTTGTCATGTAGGACAAGGAACCAAGCTTTCTAGAACTGAGGGTGTAGTTGCAGAAGTGGTGGGAAAATAAGTATGTCAGGCCAAGTGTGTCCCAGTGCGGTGCACTAGTTTGGCTTGAGAAAAAGAAAGATGATACACTCTGGTGGTGTATTGGTTACAGACAGTTGAACAGGGTCACTGCAAAGAAAGAAAAAGTATCATTTTCTTAGGATTTATGACCTCTTGATAAAGTGCGAGGATCAAAGGTATTTTCCAAGATTGACTTAGGGTTTGGTGACCATTAGGTAAGAGCAAGGATGAAAATGTTCATAGGAAAACCTTCAGAGCAAGGTATGTATCTTATGATGCCTCATGAATAATGTTTCAGTAAGTATCTGGACAGGTTTTTTTTTGTTCTCTTGATAGCATTCTTATTTATTCTGAGAATGAGGAAGAACATGTAGAACATTTGAGGCTGACTTTGGAATTGCTCAAAAACCATAACTTGTATGCAGGTTCGAGAAAATGTGACTTTTATGAAGATAGAATTCATTACTTGGGTCACATTATTTCAGATAGAGGAATATATGGAGACCCCAAAAGACTGAGGCCATGTGGAGTTGGCCTGCTTCAAGAAAGCCAACATATGCGATATATTTTGTGGTACTTGCAGGGTATTGCAGGAAGTTCACTAAAGGATCTGATGCAAGTAAGTGGATCCTTCGTGTAAGCTGAGGAGGCTTGCATGTGAGATTGTAGTTCCATTAGGGAATGGCCCTTGTGTGTATGGGAATACATATGAGGACTTCCGGAAGACTCAAGTAGAATGACTTGAGCAAAGTAGCATAGTTGTGCCAATGGAATATAGGGCAGGAAACTACCATATGTTATGAGAAGGGTCTCATGACTAAGAACAGGTTTTGAAACTACAGATTGCAAATTTTTATGTTGACTATAGGAGACTGTAATCTCCTGTAATGGTTTTTAATTATGCTAACCACAGATATGCTTGTCTTGCATTGTTTAATGAATGAAGCTTCCTATTTGGTTGGTTGGCTGATTTAAAATTATGTCAAGATGACATGTTGTATGCAGATGTCCAAGTTTGGGACAACATGTGTAAGTAGGGGACGAGTGACCCCACTTACAAAAGCCAAACAATATGAGGATGACCTCATGACTGCAAAGTCTGATTTTCTGCAGGAAGTAGAACTGTGAACTCAGATTCCTATTTGACTATCAATGTTATTTATTATTTGAATTTGAGAAATCATGCATATATGAAGTAGATTTGAAAATCTATGCTTAAAATTTTATGATGTCATCTCATGTGAGTTGCATGCTTGTATGTAACACAAGTGAGATGATGAAAGTACGCCCCTAGAGTACACAACTTCTTGAAAGGATGTGTATGGGACATAGAGCTCTTTGGAAGGATGTACTGGGTGTACATGGTTCCCCGGAAGGATGTACTGGATGTACATAGCTTCTCAGAGGGATGTGTATGAAATAGGTTTGAAAACCTATAATTTCAATTATTTTTATGATGACATCTCATGTAAATTGCATGCTTGTATGTAATGCAGGTGATATGATGAAAGTATGTACCGGATGTACATGGTTCCTCGGAGGGATGTAAGGGGTGTACATAGCTTCTCGAAGGGATGTGTTTGGAATAGGTTTGGAAACCTATGATTGGAATTGTATACTGCCATCTTATGTAAGCTGCATGTCTATATGTAATGCAGGTGAGATGATGAAAACATGTATAGGGAGTACATGGCTCCTCTGGAAGGATGTACTTGGGTACATCACTTCATCCCCCCTACCAGCTAGGCACCAATATGCATCACTAGGGATGCCCAGGGTATAATAAATCCGGTTAGACTTCTTTCCGCACACATTCACGCTATAAGGGGACTGTCACAAGAGTGGGGGGCTCTGTGAAGAGAATAACCCCTAGGTATTATGATGTCTGGAAAGGAAGCGCCTGAGCATTGGTAAGCACTTGGAGGAGGTGTTGGGCCGTTAATCTAGAGCTGTTATTGAGCACCTAAGGAGGTGTTAGGCTCTGAAGCAGGGTTGAATGGATCTCGGTTGAGAGATGATATACAAATAAGTATTTGGTTTACTTATCAAACTTTTGTTGTTGTTGATTTTCTATAAAGATACATGAGCATATGATTCTACCATGATTTTGAAAATCTTATTATAGATTGCATCCTATAGAAATGAATCTGACATATGAATTGCATCTGTTGTGGTGTTCAGAAAGGAAGCACCTAAGCTTGGTAAAGAGCCTAGAGGAGTTGCAAGATCTTGAACAAAACTGCTATTGAAGCACCCGAACAGGTGTTGAGCTCAAGAATGGAGGTGTCAGACCTCGGTTGAGGGGTATTTTCAAGTGATCCATGGCTTGCATAAATTTGGCTACCTTTTAATGCACACCCTAGAAAGCATCGAAAGGGTGGGTATGCTCAAGGGACTATATTACAGAGAAGAGGTACCATCCTTGTGTGGGGTGGGGCAGGTTTTGTTGGTTCCATGGTTGTATAAGGACAAGCCGGATACCTGTGGAACCAAAGAAGATACTTAGGCAGATAAGTATTTTGTTCTTGTTGATTTTATGTCAATATACATGTGTGTGTGAGATTCATATATGATTTTGGAAAATATGTGAATACTAACATGGTAATCGATTCATTTCTTGGGGGCTTGAGCATAGGGATTGCTGATCACCAAAGACATCAAAAATGTTCCAAGATGAGGAGAAGGATTCTCCAAGACCAGAAGCAGATCCTATGGTGTGTGCTAATACATGTGAGCAAGGACTTGGATGAGTTTCAGATCGTGCCATTGGACAGATAAAGGTGCAGAGGAAGCACTACGGTCTTGAAGAGGCTACGTGGGAACTAAAGGATGCCATGCGATTGGCACATTCATTTTGTTCATATTTGCAGGGAACTGAGGGCGGTGCTAGTATAGAATTTTTGTTTGATATTGTAAAGCATTGAGGATAGTGCTATTGAAGAAGGAGAGGAATGTAAAACACCAGTTTTTACCCAATGGTATTAAAGTGCATATGATGTAAATATTGTATTAAATCATGGTGTGGAGCTCAAGGAAAAGGCCCCACCATGGATTTAGTGTCTTATGTATCAGCGATTAAAATCAATGCCGATGGTTTATGTGCTAGCCAGGCACAATGTGTTTGAGACACCATGTAAAATGCTATTTAATAAAAATACCACGACTAGCTACGTACCGCAACGTTAAAAAGATAGGGGCATGGTTTCACAAGGAATAGGGAGCGGGATTAATTCAACCCCTTGAGAATATGGGGAAAAATCCAATGTCTAGGGGAAAACCCATGAAATGGTTAAATACCCTTTTAATCTTTTATGCCCAGTCATCTAAGGGAGTTAGTTGGGAAGTTATTGCCTTGGGGAAATGTATGCATGGGAAGTGTCACATCTGGCAGGGGCTGTCAGCTCTTGACCACACGCATGCCCAAGAGGGGGTTCAACCGTTTTTTACCTCATGGGATGGAGGCGATTGGTATTCCTCATGCAGAGAGGAGGAGGTATCTTCCTCACACAGCTGGTTTTCTCCTCAGGCAGGGACAGCTCGAGGGCTCTGGTTTTTTTTCCCTTTCATGTTTTGTTGTTGTGTGCGTGTGATGCCAGGAGGAATCCATGTGTTTCTGTTTCATGCGTCCTTGGAGCTGTTGTGGGTGCATTCATCCATGCTCTTACAGTTCCTATGTTGTTTTCCCATGGCTGGGAAGTTCCTTGTGAATATCCAGTGATTGGGATCTCTGTTGGGAGGTGTTTGTGTTGTTTTCCCTGAGATGGGAAGTGTGCTGTGATTATCCAGTGGTTGGGATCTCTATTGGGGGGTGTTTATGTGTTTTGCAGTGGGACTTCGTTGGTTCGTGTTGCCCAAGAGAGTGGGAGAACAGAGCCACATTTTATTGGGTGTGTTGAGTCTATTTTGGCCATGTTAGGGCCAAAACGTCCATGGAAATTGAACTGTTGTTCAGGGAGTGTTTTCACCCATCTTGGTAATTCATCTTGTTTTTCGACCTGTTTTCCTCAACCCATATCTGTGTATCTTGCTGTGCATATTTTGTTGTTTTGGCCTGAACTATGTACAAGACTAGGAGTGGAAGAGACGTAGAATGTGCTTGATAAACCTGGGGTAGAACTGCACAATAGGATGAGAGTGGTTGGTGAACCTACTCTGCACATCCTGAAGAGCACTGGAAGGGAAGGGGTAGCCCCGGGGACTGTGGAGCAGAGAAGGGGATACTTCCTTGTGTTCGGTGTGGAGACCATGGGGTTGTCATGCCAAATAGGTCTTGTGCAAGTGTCCTTAGCTCTGTGGATGAGCATACTAGCTTAGCAGTTCTTTCTGTCCACTTCCTTAGAAGCCTGAAAAACCCAACCGAAAGGATGGCTTGGCTGATAGCCTGATAAACCCATATATTGGCTTGACTGTGTCTTCTCGTGTTTGGCCTTGTGTTGCTTGGCTGATCCTTTATGTGAGTGTTGGCTTGTTTGTTTAGCTTGGTAAACCCAACAGTGTATTGCAGGTTAGTTGAATTACAGCCTGATAAACCCACTATGAGGGCTTGGCTGAGTTTTGTTGTACCTTAGACTGTGTTTTATTGGATTAGTAAGTCCAAGGGACTCATCTATTAGTGAGTATGACAGTGGTTGGGTTTGAATGTTGCTTGGAGGGGTAAGTCCAAGGATCCACCTGTTAAATGACTAGATGTGTGTTATTGTGATTGTTTGTTTATTTTGTTCAGTAAGTTCAAAGAACCCACATGTTATTTGCTTGTTGCCTTGGAATTTTGTGAAACCCAATAGGTGTGTTGGCTTGACTTTGGATGTATGAGTTGGGCCATATGTGAGCATGTTCGTGTTGTTCCCTAGATCATTGTGGAATCATGCCCAGCTCGAGGGTGGCTGTGTTTCTGAGAGATTGATGAGCATGTTGGAATATGGTTGGGTAGAACGTTGCAGCGACGTAGCTAGTTGTGGGACAAGCTGATTTCAAGATAAGTATTCTCTTGTTTATTATGTCTTTGCAATTGTATTTGTTTTTTTATATCTACCTACAATGGTATTTGTTTATGAATTGTTATGAACATGTTGAATGTATTGGATGAATGTAATTGCTTCCACTGTATATTGCATTATGCATCTGTGTATGTTTTATTTCCAATGCATTTTATATTTTATCTTATGATCATGGGGCTTAAGATTGCATGGGTTATTAGCAAGATCAATCGTATCCTCTTTGCCTGTTAGAGGGTTGGGGACGTGACATTAATTGTAGCTTAATTTTAACTTTACAAGTGTGGAAATTATGTCCATTAATCTTATCCAATTTTAAGTACTCCATATTAAGAGAAACTTTGTTACCTCTTTGCAGTGGTGACTTCTCCTTTCTTCCCAATGACGATTTTCACACTTGGATCTCCCCTTTCAGATCCTACAAATGACAATCCACAGGCTTGTTCACATACCATACTAAGGCCAATTCTTCCACAGTGGGAGGTTGTGAGAAATTAATTTCGGTTGTTTTTCTATGGAGTGACAACTTGACTTGCAAAATGAAACAACTCCAATAAGATCACGACAATAATTATTCGACGCAACGATCTCTCCTTTGTGACAACTCCTTTCACACTTCAATGATCTCTCCTCTGTGATGGATTTGATACCAAATTGGAAAAATTTGTTGTACATAGTGAACACACAACACATTGTAATTTTATTACTTGCAAATCAATTACATTTATAGTGAATGAATGGCTTTGACAGAATCCATTAGAAGCGGATCTGGAACCACTTATTTTTTAAATAAGTCTATCGGGTAACAATATACTAGCCTTTTACTAATCATGGCATTTCACCATTATTCTCTAACAACTATGTCCTTCTTGGTAGATGTGCTTGATCTTTGGGCTATATTATCCTCAGTGAATGTGTGGGTTGTCATATTGGTTTCTCTCTTTTTCATGTAATGTTTCTTCAATTTTGGCACTAATTAGGAAAAGTAAACCTTCAAGCAAAATATTGATGCAATATATCCATTTTGTTGGGATGAACTATATCCTTGTTTACATAATAGCTAGGCACTTGCGGCCTTTCTTTAAGAGTGTGCTTAAAACAATAAGGTGCACCAATACACATATAGCTAATATGCATCACTATGTGTTATATTTTTTAAAAATTTAATGCATATTATATATGATTGGACATAGTATATGCATATATATCATTACACCTATGATTGAACATACTAGATACATATATATCATTACATCTAGTGAAATCTTAGTAATGGTAAAAATAATAATATCAAGTGACATTTTGTCATAGAAGAGAATAATGCAATTATTTTAGTTAGGAACAATGTTTATCGGCATTTACTCTTTTATTAGTCCCTACCATCGGCTAGAGAGACTCTATGAATTGGAATGCAGCCATTTTGATTTCTTTGCACTTAAACCAAGACAAAGTTTAAACATTTATCATAAGTTTTATTTTCAAGTATTACAACTTGTTTGTTCTCCACCAATCATGCAATTCGTGCTTTTATTTCAAAGTATGACAACTTTTTCCTCCACCAATCATGTAATTTTTTCTCTTATTTGGCCTCATATCGAGGCAGGGCGTCTGTTGTTCCTAAAAATTCTTAGGTTAAAATTAAGAGCGATGAATAATTTTCATAAATCCTAGTAATGCTAGAAATTAGTCTAGCATTACCTCTCTGACATTAAATGTTAAGAGCACAAATTAATGTACTTTCCAATGAATCTTATTAGGCCAACTGTTGCATGTTCTCCTATCCATGTGTTCATGTTATGGTAATTACATCACTACGCCACCATAGCCCACATGTTTCATTATCTGCACCTTCACTGCCACATCTTGTGTAGCCATTCTCAAAGGCCAAGTCACTTATACGACTTATTTTTGAAGCATAGGTCGAACAGGTCTGGGATTTCTAGATGAACTCCTTTTAATGGAGCAATGAATTTCATGTCTTCTTCATCGAGGAAGAAAACATACATCTTATTACTACATTTGGATAGACTTGGATGAATTTCAATTTACAGCTTTCATGTTGCGTGGGCTGGATGGTCGAACTTTCTGACTTAGTAACTAGTCCAATAAACCCTTAGGAGATATCCTGGAACTGCAGGATAGCTTGGCTTGGTTGGATTGATGGCTGGGCGGGCTAGTCAGAAACCGAGGTGAAAAAACGAGGCTGGTCGAATCCGGCTTCTTGCTTCTATTTACAGGTTTGTTTCTTCTTGGTGCAAATCTGGTAGTCGACTACCTCCTTTCTACCTCCTTTCTATTCTAATAGGCACTATGAATGGTCGTTGGAAAAAAATGCTAGAATCTACAAAATGCATCCAATTCATCAAATTAAGAGTCTAGTCTACACTATACTATATATTCACCAAGAATTTAAGAGTCTAGTCTACATTATACTGTATATTCACTAAGAATTTTGCTTGTTTTGGAATTAAATGTCTATTCAAAAAGGAAAAATGTGATTCAAGAAAATCCTAGAAATGTTAAATAAATTTTCAGGCTTTTTGAAAATTGACTGAACTGATAGTTGGCTACAATTTACAATTTGGAGTTTACAATCCAATATATTTGGCACAGGAAAAATTGGGCCATGCATATCACCCACGAATTTGTTTCTTGCTTTTCTTTTCTTTTCTTATGAAAATGCAAAAAAATAAAGTGTATGTTGAGGTTGCTATTTCTGCTTCTACAACTAAAAAGAAGTATATCAACAATTAACAAAAAGGACAATTAGGATGCAGAACTACTCGCAATGTTACTGTGCTTATAATGAAATGCAAACCCTAAAATATGAGTAAAATCTGAGTTAATGGAGTCACCTCTCGCAGTCCTCCTCGCATTCTCCAGAAAGACAAGGTGCTTGGGAAGGGCCAAATACTGTATTTCTACATGGCATCATATCTCATGGATTGTGAATGGGAAAGTGCATATTTTTCAGGACTAAAACCAACCTAGAACCTAACGACTGGCATAATACTTTTTTAACCTCAGGACTAAGTATTTACAATAAGGCCAATTGTCTTGAGGATTCATATACAAGATGAGCTAAGTACCTCCATAGAAATTATTATAAACCGTCTCTTGTCGCTGCAAAATCAACCTCTATTATTTTCATCTTTGTGCCTTCCGCTCCCGTTGGTCGAGAAAGAGTAGTTTTCATGCTTGTAATTTCTTCATTAGTAGGTGGAGAAACCATGTCATGAACATGATTAGCAGCACCCTCAACAACATCAAGCGATGATTTACCCTGGACTAACGAATTATTACCTACTACTTTATTTGGAACCATTGTTGAAGAGACCAGACCAGTTTTAAGAGTTTCAAGCCTGTCAAACAAATGCTAATAGAAGTTCATAAACCAATATAATTTGAAAAATACACATCAAAGGTGAACTTGAACTGTGATAAGTCTATGAAAAAATAGGTTTAATTGTATCTATAATACATCAGTTAAAGCAAACGTGATATCAAATCACTTAAACTTGTAAATACCCAAAGTGATCCAGCACTTCAGCCATCTGCTTTGCTAGATCGTCAACCAGTGGTTGAGTTGCAGAGTCCACGAGAGGAGGATCGAGCTTCAGGGACCATCACCCACTAACGACCCAGCAAAGACTACTGACCTAACACTGAGCGTGAAAGAGCTTGGCAGAATGCTCCACTTGGACTGCATGCAGACAAACTTCAAAAGCTGCATGGTTTCTTGCAGCTTGGTGGCAGGCTCCAGAATGGATGTGCGCTTAGCTTACACTTCCACGTGTTGGGCTAATTTGTTTCACGGATCATGTGAAGATAAACCATAACAAATTTAATACTTATTAAATGATTGTTTAAAAAACCTGTGTGAAACTAAAATCTTAAATAAGTTTATAAAAATTATTAATTTATAGTTGAATTGAAATTCAATATTTATCCAGCCAAACTTACTTATAACCCACCTTAAAATATAATAAAAGAATTTCTTAAACATGAAAAAAAAACCAAGTAAGACTTCAAAACCAACACATATATTTTAACTTTTTATCAATTTAATAACTGTCCACATAACATGGTGGGCCCATATTTCTCCATTGAAATTTCTAATCAACCTGAAGATTAGAAAATGAGGCATACAAAGGCTCTAGTCCACTTCGCCTTTATATGCTTTGTTGTTATTCATTGGAAATGGGTCCATGCATGCCATCGAAATTAATTGATGTTCTCTTAATATGATGAGTATTTTAAATAAATAGTAATTTGATTTATATTTCATTTTCCACCTATACTATCTTATTAATTGAAAAGATCTCAAAACCCAAATAAATATCTAACTTATAATAATAATCTTTAAAAGATCTCAAAACCCAATTAAATACCTAACTTGATAATAATAATCTTAAAAAGATCTCAAAACCCAATTAAATACCTAACTTGATAATAATAATCTTAAAATTAGGTTTGGATTATTATTATGATCGATATGTACATATACTTTTCTATATTCAACTTCTATACGATATTTTCAATGATCCTATTCGTTTTAATGGATATATTAAAACTAATTAATACATTAAACCTTTTTAAAACAGCCATATATTATAGATTATTTCTGTACACGTTCTTCTCTCATCTTTTCAATGTTCATATTTTTTTCTATATGATATCTTTTCAATGTTTCTATTGGGTTTTAATGGATATTTTAAACCTTTTCGAAGGAGCTTTACTGGCTGGCTATTTTAGAGTTTGTACTATAATATTGAAACAAACTTCTCAATTTGTCGCTCAAAGGATTTCGTAGATACAATATATGAAAATCAAGCTCCTTCCTGGTGATTCTGCAGGAACTGTTACTGCTTTCTATGTAAGACTTTCCTGCTTATATTTAACATAATAATAAGTGAAAAAACCCTTAATTGATCGACACTTATAAATTGTAATGTACTATTTGCAAATGAATTCCGACACAGATACAATATTGTTGTTTAATTATTTTGCCTTCTCTTCACGGTCCGTGCACTGGAAGATTTGATGAAATAGCTGCAGCTCCTAACTGCAAGGATACTTGAAACGAAAGCAAAGTAAATTGTGTAAGGTGAGCAGGACATAAAACGTCAACATACCTAAAATCATTTACACAGCCTATAATGTAGAGTGCATATATTAATAACTGCAACTCTAATCAGGAGAACGTGCCAATATGACCTAATGTCCAGGTGCATCTATGTGATACACACAGAAGTTATGGAACAGTAGTGAAGAAGCTTCCATACAAAAGGGAAAACAGATAAATGCCACGGGATTCAGTAAATTTCAGTTGACGAGCGTCAAAAACTAGGGAAAGATCACTTACAATTCACATTGATGCTTCTTTACACATTTGGTAAGTTTTATTCCTAGGCGCAGTAAAGTATTATTTGTTTCAAAAATACCCCCAAAGCCTACACAAGACAAACATCTCTGTAACTGCAGGTTCAAGATGAAGTTGTCCAAGCTGCAAGTAATGAAGAATCTAAACCAAATACTACAGATCCCGCAATTTTTTCCCAAATTCGCTACCAAGTTACACATCATTTTCTTGGATGGGCATATCCTTGCCTTTACTTTAGACCCAAAGCAAGCAACAAACACTATTCTTTATCGGGTGCTTGTGGCACAGAGGTACCAGCACTTAGACTAAAAGTTGCATGCACAAATACACTACTTCAGGGTTACTGGGGCGATCTTTGCTCAAATTCTCCATGAAAGGGAAAAAGTTCTTGATTTGAGCAGCTCAGTGAAAAAACTTTGAACAACACCTCTGTTTATAGGCGTATTAGACTTTGATGATCACCCTGATAGCTGGGTTGCTCATGGTTGCCAAGTTCAACGACAGCCCTTGCAATCAAGTTCTATAATTTCCTATCTAAGACTTTTAGAATTGCATACCCACAAGCCACAGTAGGCCTCTACCATAATCATGGCCTGAATGAAGTACCAAACAAAAAAGCTATGAAACTTGGCCATGAGCACTTTGTCCAGTGCACATTTCGGCTCCTTAAGAGGCTTGACGTGCTCATGAAAGAAGGGTCGAACCCAACCGTGGGGTTTATTCTCTTAGCGAGCAGTCGTGTTCCCCTAGCCTTCGATTAAATCTCCCACCCAGCTTCTTGAGGTTATTTTGTGAAGCCTCAGGTTGAACAATTACCTTACTGACAACAATCTAGGACATTCTCATGGAAATATTCAACTATGATCACCACATGAAAAACATGCACCAAACATTCACCTAATTCGCACAGGAGGGAAATTCCAGTTTCACCCACCTGGACAAAAATCTGTTATCCATGCAGTTCAAAAACCCAGTTCAAACCACTTGTCTAGAAAGGACTAACATCTGTTCTGCATGCAGTTCAACAACCAGTTCAAACATGCTGATGTCCATGTGTTATGCACTCAATCATGGGTGTCGTCGTCGATGTCCACTGTCCACTGCGGTTTTAACATTTAAAAAGACTTCTTCATGTTGTCATTCATCTAACCGTTATTACTGCATCTAGCCTTGGTAGTTTATAATTGAGTGTTTCCATATGTGATGTAGTGCCCTGGTCACCATAACCTCCCTTTGCCACCTTGCCATTGGATCAAATTTTTTATATATCTAATGTTTTCTCTATAGTTCTTGGTGAGGTGATTGAGATTGGGTTTCGTTCTATGCGTGGCAGTTGATGGCACCCACCAAGCTAATAGCAATTTTAATTTATAATCCAAGCCAATAGCAATGCATTTTTACAAAGCTATAGGCAGGGACTTGTTGCCTTAGCAGTCCATCTTGTTATAATATATTACATTTTTCATAGGTATATTGCACATGTTCATAAATATATATGAAACACATTGTTGCATTCAAATAAATATAATGCACTTATATTTTTAATATTAATATTCTTTATATTATGGGTATGAAAATAATTTTTTTTGTTTATTATTATATTATAAAATTCCAATCAATTAAGAAATTAAATATTTGTTATAATAATGTTCATTTTTATGTCTTAATAAAAATATATTTTTTATAATCATTTAAAGATTATGTTGTATTATTTAAAAAATACATTTAAGATTTTGACATTTTAAAAAAAACTAAAGTAAATAGAATAAGAAACCCAATAAAATAAATATACATATAAAAGATTCTTTATCGAACAAATAAGACAACATAAAGTCAACTATAATAAATAAATAAATTACAAATAGTGGTAAGCCATTATCATAGTATTTGGACAATATGTTCGCATTAAGAAAAATGTCTAATTTACAAACAATCCAAACTATAAAACTCGAAAAATATAATATTGTAATCGAAGGTAATGGGGTTGATGGAGGTAGAAGGCTTCATGGTGACTTAGGGTTGCAAGTTTTGGTCTGATTTTGCAAGTTTTGATGGAGTTTGGATCTAGTACCTTCGCGTTGGGGAAGGGGGTATCGGTATGAGTGAGCACACAGATGGGGGGATTCACCCCCTCCTCTGGCCTCGGAAATGAAGATGGAGAAAGGTAAAGCAGTATTACAAGGCCCAGATCTACACTCGAGGAAGGGAGGAGAAGGGACGAGCGGGATTATCTAAGAGGCAATCTCAACCGGGAATTCCAGGAAACTGGATCACTGTGTGCCAAAATAAAAAATGGTTTCGAAGCTAAAGATTTGCTTGGACTATGTTCGGGAAGATATTCAGTACATGAAAGAGCATGCCCTCATCGGTAAATTCGTAGGAATTTGGCTGACAACGAAGACCTTGGTGTGGTGGATAAACACAACCTAGAAACCCCAAGGCCATTATGACTTGCAATTGGGTGCAAAAGTTTTTTTCATGATTATGTTCTTCAATGAAGCGGATAGAACCAGAATCTTTGATAACGGGCCTTACCTTTTCAACTCAGCAGGCCTTTTCCACAGACCATGGAAAGAGTGTTTCAACCCAGACAAGGAAAACCCAACAATAGTCGCGATCTGGATCCAACTGTATTCCTTACCCTCGGAATACTGGAAAGAAGAAATCCTCATAGATATTGGTAATACGTTGGGAATCTTTGTAAAAGTACCAAAACACTGCCAAACATATGCCAATACACTTCTTATGCCAAGATATGCCTTTACCTGGACATATCTAAGGATCTATCCGACGGGATAGAGTTATACTGGGATGACAAGGAATGGTTCCAAGCGGTCGACTATGAACATATCCCCTTTCTGATGCAGATGCCACCATGGCCATGGGCATCTATTCCGCGATTTCGCTCAAAACAAAAATCCTGGAGGCAATAAGGATCAAGAAAGACAAGATGAAGAAGGTTTCACCAAAGTAGCATCCAAGAAAAGATCACCCAAGAAAGTAATCAGTGCAGAGATCCACATTAAAGTCCAAACACACAACCGGTTTGAATCCCTTCAAACCGTAAAGGTGGTCTTTCAAAAGGGAAGCTCCTAGAACACCAAGATCCAGAACTGCCCCCTTCTTCAAAATCCCAGATCCAAGAAGCCAATAAGGAAACAACTAGGGAAGAGAACTCACCTCCATACCACGAAGGGGAAGAGATGGAGATTATGGAACTGGGTTTAGAAGGATTGGAGGCGGCATGTTTAGATAAAATCCTGATTCTTATTCCTCGACAATAGGTCACTCTTCTGGAGAAATCCATCATAAAGACAAAAAACCATAAGAACCTGGGAATAGCGACATAATATCTCAAGGACCCGGATGGGAAAAAGAAAGGAAAAAAAGAGAAGCAAGGAAGACACAATAATGTGCACTGAATCCAATTAGTAGAGGCAAATCTAGTAGCCTCGAGGCAGTATCCAGCCATAAATGCAACCCTCACCTCTGCACCCAAGTAGTTTTAAGATGCAAATCACATCCTGGAACATAAGAGGCTGTAACAGCCCCTTGAAGATACATCTTCTAAAAATAAGAATAGACAGTGAAAAGATGGTTATAGTCTTTCTTTAAGAAACCAAATGTTTGGAAGCATAATTCAAAGCTATAGGAAAAAACATCTTGCAAGCTAGTGAAGTAATTGTCATAGATGCAAGAGGAGCAGCTGGAGGGATAGGAATAATATGGAATCCGAGGGAGGTGGTCCCTACAGACTTTCTTGCCTTGTATTTTTCCCTTTCGACATCCTTCCAGGTATTGGGTATGGCACACGGGGATTCATTTCCAATATTTATGGCCCATCCTGGGTCGATCAGAAGTATAATTTTTTGGATTCCCTGCCTACTCTAAGGAAGGAGGCTGGGGAGCATTCTTGGATTCTAGGAGGGGACTTTAACCTGGTCAGAAGCCTAGATGAGAAAAAAGGAGGAATACGAAAGTTAAACCCGATCAGCGATCACTTTAACGAAGTCATTACAAGCCTCAATCTGGTGGATGTTGGAACGCTCAACGGTATCTAGACCTGGAATAGCAAGAGAGCAGGGGACATAAGCATCGCTTGCAAATTATATTGCTTTCTGTTCTCAAAATATATTATGATGGAGGGAGGAGAACTGACAGTCGTGGTACTTCCCTCGACTGGGTCGGATCATTGACCAATAAGTATGGATTGGGAGAGAATAGGGGTGAACCTTTGAAGACCATTTTGTTTTGAACAATTATGTTTCATTCACCCCGAATTCCCGGAGAAACTCAAGCAATGGTGGGTGGACCTTTCTCCCATCAAGGGTACACTCATGTACCAATTCCAACAAAAACTAAGGCTCCTAAAAGGAAAAATAAAAAGATGGAATATAGAATCCTTTGGAAACAAATTCCAAGAGAAAAAACAACTGGACAAGAAGATTCAAGAGGTTCAACAGAAAGGCATGCAACAGGGATTTACTAAAGAGGTGAGAACTCAGGAGAAAAGCTTGATCCAAAAATTTAGTTTAAGAGAGAAACAGGAAGAAATCCTCTAGAAATAGAAATCCAGAATCAGGTGGCTTCAAGAGGGAGATCGCAACATGAGGTTTTTCCATAAAGAAGCCATCCAACATCGACATGGTAACCGTATGGTGAGACTAAAAAGGGAGGACATAACACTTGCATAAACCCAAGAAGAACTGGAGCCTACCCTGAATAAATTCTTTGTTGACCTCATGGAGGAGCCTGACCATGATAGGAATGAGGCCCAGACCAAGGTCCCGTGGCATATCCCAAGAGCCATTAGTGATGAACACAACTTTATGCTCATAAAGTTGATTGAGATGGAAGAAGTAGAAGCAACGGTCAAACAAATGGCTGATGATAAAGCCCCGAGACCTGATGGGTTCATGACAAAATTCTTTCACTCCTGCTGGGAATGGCTCAAGGAGGAAGTGTGGGCTCTTTTCGAGGACTCAAGAAAGATAGATAGCATTCTGAAATCCCTCAATGCCACCTTCCTCATGCTCATTCCTAAAGAAAATGGCACGAAAGATCCTATAAAAATCAGACCAATCACTCTGTGTAATGTCTTCGATAAGATTATTTCCAAGGTCCTAGCCAATAGGCTCAGACCCCTGCTCCCACTCCTCATATCCATGGAACAAGCTGGTTTTGTTGAAGGGTAGCATATATTGGATGGAATCATTCTGGTGCATGAAACCATTTATTCCCTAAAAATGGGAAAAATCCTAGGTATGTTGCTAAAACTTCACCAGTCAAAAGCTTATGGCAAACTAAACTGGAAGTTCTTGGCAGTAATCCTCCATACATTTGGATTTTCAAACCAATGGACCGAGTGGGTGATGAATCTAGTCTCCTTAGCGTTTTTCTCAATTCTGGTTAACGGGACTCCCACACAACCCTTCCCTGCTTCGAGCGGGATACGACAAGGAGACCCCTTATCTCCTTTCCTATTCATAATCATTGCAGAAGGACTAGGCCGAAACCTCAAGTACCTGTGTAACAAGGACCAGATTTGAGGGCTCAAACTTAGTGAAGAATTGGAACCAAAGACCCATCAACCATTTGTTGACAATACAATGCTGATGGGACCCTCTACTATCTAGGAGTCCCGTGGCTTAAAGAAAAGGCTTGACACATTTTTGGAGGCTAGTGGGTTGGAAATAAATGAGAATTCTTAGGTGTACTTTTTCAACACTCGAAAAGTGACAAGGAGAAACATCCTCAGAATCTTAAATTTCTCAGAAGGTGTGTTGGCATCCAAATATCTGGGTGCTCCTTTAGTGGATTCCACTGTAAAGAAAATCACTTGGAAGGATTTATTGGATAAACTTAAGAAAAACCTTGGCCAATGGACCTTTAGGGATTTTAATCTCCCAAACATATTAATTTTGGTCAAGTCAGTACTTCAAGCCATGCCTCTTTACCTCGTCTTTGTCTTGGTCACTCCCAAATCAATGCTAAAACAAATTCAAAATATTCAAAGAACCTTTGTGTGGGGAGGAACTGAAGGACATGGGAAGTGGGCTATGGTCGATTGGAAAACTCTATGAAAACCAAAGGAAGCCAGAGGGCTAAGACTCAGGGACTCGGTCAGTATAAACAGAGTCCTGTGGGTAAAAATATGGTGGAAATGGATTTCCCACGTGATGGAACCATGGGAGAAGTTGTGGCATCAGAAATATGCACCACAAGGTCCGAAACAACAACTTATCAGATTTGGGGAAGATCTCCTAGGTTCAAGCATATGGAAGGATCTCCAAGAAAATAGAGGTCTCAATCAATGACACAGCTTTTGTGAGTTTAGAGATGGAAAGTTGACATCATTTTATAGGGATGCATGGAAAAAATCTCCCTGTCTATCCAGCCAAGATGACATCCCATAATTAGTCCACTATCTTAAGAATAGCTCATTGGAATGGGTGCAAGACTTTTGGGACCCCCTGTCAACATATATGCATTTCAGGACCTAGAAACCAAAGGAATGGTGGAAAGTGTGTGCCCTAGAAGAAAAAACAGAAGAATCCTATGAGGAATTATGCAACAGAAAGATCCCAAAGGAGGACAGGCCAGACAATATCAGATGGGGCTATTCCAATTCGGGCAACTTCAACATCAAAGAGGCGATAGGATTGTTGATGGAAACTCATAGAATGGAGAAGGAGAGGAAATGGGGAGAAATTTGGGGTGGGAGATGGTGGCCCAAGGTGGTTGCCTTTATCTGGCTACTTCTCAGACATTAGAGGAAATTTCAACTCAAAATGGGCCTCCTAAGGAAAATAATAAAATAATTGTTAAAATAATATTTATTAATTTTGGAGGAAGAAAAGAAAAAACAACTTTTTGTGTTCGTATTTTCAACATATCTCCCCATGTTTTTACTCAAATTTTGATCGAGAGAGATCGTTGGATGTGAAATTAAATTCGGTATCCAACGAGTACCCATGCTGCATGCTTTTGACCGACCCCGCTACCCCAAAAACAAGAAATATCTGGAAAAAGGTGATGATGATGTCATCATCACGTTTTTCTAGATATTTCTTGTTTTTGGGGTAGCGGTGTCCGTCAAAAGCATGTAGTGTGGGTACTCATTGGATGTGGAATTTATTTCGCATCCAGGGAGCTCCCCCGCTTGAAATTTGAGTAAAAACACAGGGGTATATGTTGAAAACACGAACAAAAAAAGTAGTTGTTTTTATGATACCTATCCCCAAATTTATATTAACAAATTGTTTAAGACCTATATGGTGTTTCAAATTTAAAGAAATTTCATTGGCTAAGACATAATGGCATGGAATTTGAATTAGGATTGAAAGGCCCATTTTGAGTTGAAATTTCCTCTAATGAGGCGCATCCTCACCTAGGACAATCTCCAGAGCCGTAGGATGATAGGACCATCAAGATGTAGCCTATACAAAGATGCTACTGAAAAAATCAATCATCTTCTCGATGAATTCCCTATGGATTCTACCCTTTGGGAGAAAGAAGAAGAAAAATTCAAGAAAAATTCCAGACACAAGGGATGTCTATATTTAACAATAGCCAACTGGCCTCACCGGGTCTTTAAAAATGAGAATTTGAATAGGGCTTGGGAACTATTTCCAGGTTTCGTTGTTTGGGAAATATGGAAAAATTGAAATAGGAAAATCTTCGAAGACAATCTTCTCCATACAGAGGAGGTATGCACTTTGATTGAAATTCATGTTAAGGAAACTCTAGCCCTAAACCGATGGACTCCGAAAGCCAGTGAGGCAGACATAGCAGAACGACAAATTTTATATGACTGGGGTATTTACAACATACCTGGAAACAAGAAATGCCTGCGAGCCTCGTATGCATCTCCTCGTAGCTTCGATTCATGGCAACATCGGGTCGTAGGCTCCTTTAAATTGAATTTTGACGGAGCAGCAAAAGGCAACCCAAGGACAACGGGTTTTGGCAGGGTAATCAGGAATTCAGATGAAAAAATTCTCATCTTTTTCTGTGGAGGCATAGGCATAAATACCAACAATATGGAGGAACTGGAAGGCCTGGTAAGTGGACTAAAATGGGCTATACAACAATAGTGGACTCCTTTGATTGTGGAAGGAGACTCCTTCATCATCATATCCATCGCACAAATATTACAGCAAGGTTCCTCCATAGCCAAGGTTTCAAGGAATTGGAAATGGGAATGTTGACTTTCGGAGCTCAAGTGACTATTAGTCGACACCCCAGCCTTACAATTCTCCCATGTCAGGAGGAATGAGAATAAGGTTGTGAACACATTAGCAAATGAAGGATTCGGAAAACGAACTTCTTTTCATACAAAACAGAGGGTGGATTCAGGCGTTTGCATTCTCTGGATAAGATGTGAGAGGTTGGCAAAAAATGATATTAGAAACCTACCAAGCGATCCAAAGGCTAAATAAGGTGGACCTCCACGTCATCACAAAATAATTTCAACCCAAAATATGACACCTTGCATGTATGAAATTCAACACTTCTCTGTCGCATCTTCGACACATGCACTTTTTTTTGTCGTCAGTGGCATAATGTCGGATATTCGACATGATACCAAAGTCGGTCGAAGATCCGACACCACCATGGTGTCGCCTATTCGACAGTTATCTATTTCAAAGTGTCACTAAAAACTTGCACAAATCGTCGAATATCTGATGCCTACCGACACTTGAAGGGTTGGCCTTCCAACGGGCTAAGTGTCAGAGTCATGGCAACGCCGTCGGTGTTTTTTTCGGAAATCGTCGAATATTCGATTCCTACTGACACTTCAAGGGTCGGTCTTCCGACGGGCTGAAGTGTCGAAGTCATGACAACGCCATCAGAGTTTTCTTGAAAGCGTCGAATATTTGACAGGAAAGGCGTCAGAGGTTTACTAAAAATCATCGGTTGAGCGTTAGCTGAAGGTGTTGGATCTTTAACAAAAGAGTCGGAACACTATCGAAAAAGCGACACCTGGTGGCAGATTTAACAAAAAAAAAATTGATAGGTTTCCATTCAAGAAGTGGTGTAGTGTAGTTCACTTAAACATGTAGTAATAGTGGTAACATTTGAATGTCTTGAACACATGAATATTTTGTGGTTGGTCATAATGAGGAATGTATAAGTTGACGACTCCACAATACTTACAGTTTTGCATCAAAGTTGAAACCACCAGGTGCAATCCCACCCTGAATAAAAGGTAAAGACGTTGTGTAAGTTGGATTTTACAATTTTTATGACATTCATAAACATGAAAGAATCTAGAGACTTCTCTGGATAAAAAGCAAGTAAAGGCTTACATTCTAACAGTCAACGTGATCAAATTTGCTTCACTAATATCTATGAGAAATTGATCAGTATCCCAACCTAGACATGTTGAATACAAAATATAAAATATTAGCTCAGAAAGGGATGTGATCCATTCTTTGAAAGTGGAAACTTATGAATTCAACCAAACAAAACAGGACTATAAGCCCCATTACATGTCTGGGCATCTCCAGAGTTTGCGTCAATATTACCAAACTTCCCATCATTCATTCAGTGATGAAGCTCTTAGATGGTTTCACCACATAGCACTAAATCTATTAGTCACTTCCAACAAATCATAGATGCCTTTGTTGGACACTTTGACATAGATAGACCTATGATATTGGCATGAAACTTTTTTTCAACATAAAATAGAGGGATGATGAATCACTGTTTCATTATTAATTCTGAATGTGGGCTCAAGTTGTTCCCTCATGCAAAACAAATATTGATTATTGTCAACTTGTTGAGCTCACAAATTCACTTAAATCATGAGTACGTCTTTACTTGCTTACAAAACATACGAAGTGATAATAGAATGTCATAGAAAATTTCCTTGCATATATGAAGCTTTGGATATTCAAGCTATTCTAGACTTGAAACAATACCAAACACCTATTATTTGTGTATATAGAAACATTAGCATAAGTGGAGATAGCGTGGTTGAAACTTCAAACACAGACAAATAGACGTGATATAACTCTTCTGACAGATAATGTTGATAATATATTTTCATTTACAGTTCTTTACCTGACAACTCTTACGACATATCAGTATGGTATGCTTCTATATAAATTTTTCATTCTAGAGCACACACTCTGCCGGTGATCATTGAATTTTATGCATCAAAATAATGTAATTAGTGTTTTAGATATGATAGATTTTCACTCAACATGTCCAAATGAGTGATGATATAGAATCATTTTGTCAAACATATAAATAAAATGCATGCTCAAGTCCAAGTCAACCAAAGGACTAAAATGTAAAATATAAGTAGTTTGTGGATGCCCAATGGAGATATAAATCACTTGAGAAGAACTCAAGACATTATAAAGGATAGAAAAATAATTTAGTTGTCAATTAAAGATAAGGGCCAGAAAGAAGTTTTGTTAATTACAAAGAACTTCATAAATGCAATAAAGGATACCAAGGAGTGTTATGAAATGGTGCAAATAAGAGTCTTAGATGGCATAAAGTCCAATAATGTTGAAAAATGCGACACTATGAAGGAAGTATTAGTATAATTGAGTAGAATGCTAGAAGGATATGTTGAGATTACACATGATATTCCAAGCAATTTTCCTCCAAAGAGGAATATTGGGAACAAGATAGACATAATTAATTCATCCATGTATGTACATGCTTCAGTAATTACTCTTCTTCATATTACTCCATTTATCCTTCAAGTTAAATGGAATACACAACTTGTCAAGTATTGGTTTCCCATGTTCCAATATCCATTTCCATGGGATTACATTGGTTATCTCATTGGAAATATGATCTGCATACTTTTCTTTGTGAAGAAAAACTTCCCTCAAAATGAGCCAATTGGATTCTATAGCATATTACTGAGTTTTTTGCTAAGCTGGAAGGGCCATTTTTTATGAACGTACATGGAAATCAAAATTTTCACCTAGAAACAAATTACAAAACTACTGGAGAAAGATAAACTGGGGTAGATAACAATATAATCATGCATGATAATAGGGATACAACGCTTCAGATACCATTTTCCTTACAAGTCTGTCTATCTTTTTCTGTCTTTTGACCTTTCATATTCCCATCAAACTCAAATGCCTTTCATATTTCTTGTAATGAAATGCCTACATTTAATTTTGTTGTCCTAGCTATATGGAATTGGTAAAGTATTACCAAGGGGCCAGTTATCATGATAAATCAAACTATTTAAGGTAATTGTTTAGATCAGATAGAACAAAGTTTGCCTCAATGTATGGTAATCATCATCATCAACTAAATGTATGTGTGTGCACATGCATAAATACCCAATACACAGCTCAATCAATAAAAAGAAAACATAATTAT
>LPNX010408958.1:0-47631 GCA_001517045.1 Pseudotsuga menziesii | reverse complement strand
TATGTTATAATCATAGGACTTTCTTGTAAAAGACCTTTGCTAAATACTTCCATACATAGTCGTTTCCTCTTTGTCAAATAGCCATAATAAGCACATAGCCAAATACATGGAAACGTCAAATGTTTTTCTTACATCTGTTAGTAATAAAACACATAGCTTCCTACTGGATTCCTGGATAGACAGAAGGATTAATCAACAGGTAGGAAATTAAAGCTGTGTATGTAAAGATCCTTGTAGCGACTGCCAAAAAAACGAACGATCAGGTCTACAATAGAGCCTTTACATCCGCTGCACTAAGTTGCAGGTCGTCTCAATCTATTCTCCATCCCTAATTTTAATCAAAATAGTCACGAAGAGCTCCAAAGTGACTGAAAACCGCCTGGAGCTTCTGCTAAAGTGCCTTGGAGATCCTCAAATTATGTTTGTAAGAACACTTGAGCATACTGTGAAGGCCCTACAATCCTCCACCAGCGTACACTGCTATACAATCCTCTCCATTAGTCGCAGCTCTCTGTGCCCCTGTCAAACAATGTACAGTATACAGAAAAATTTCCGCTCTAGCGGAAAAAAACTGCTACTGAATCCAGATCCAAATACTGCATGAGCTCTTTCATAAGAAGAAATCGATCCTATCGATTGTCCTCCAATTGTTCAATAGCAAGCTGCTCTCTGGATGCACTGAAAGTTCCAGAAAGAGCTATTGCATGACATCGCTACATCGCTTAATACCAAATGTTGCTACAGGAACGACCCCATAATGAAGTACAAGGAGGAAATCAAACTTAATAACATGATCAGCCACTAAATTCAGCTCAATCTCATTTCAATTTGAGATCGGCAAATAAGAATTCCTTTGTGTGATGCCTCTCTCAATCGCATCCCTGTCAACAAGGACTGCTCTCTGAATATGTGATAACTATTTGGATGATGTGAATTCAAATCTGATCATGTTTTCCCTTTCAATGAACCCACCACGAATTCAATTCTGATCATGTCATTATTTCCTGTTAAATGAACTTACTGGTCCAAGACTATGGGATGTGCTTTTAGGCTGAAACACTCTCGTGAAATGAATTTGGATAAAAAGTAAACAGAGGCATTGCTACATCATCAACAGATTATTGGATCACGGCTGATGAATTAGAGCTGGGTGGTCTTTGGAAAGAAGCCTGGAACAAATATATAAAAGGTTTGCTGCATGGGGATTCGTATCAGCCATATACCTGATAAATTGGTTTGGTTATATAATAAGTCCTCGGGTAAGGTATCAGCAAATCTCATGTATGATCTTATTGCAAATACCCAGGTTACTCACAGACCGGTCGATCTCCTGGTCAAGATCTGGAAATTTAAAGTGCCACTCAAGATCATTTGCTTCTTTTGGCTCAGTCTGTTGAATAAGATCAACACCTGTGACAATTTGACAAAAAAAGGCTGGATTGGCCCATCGTGGTGCTGTCTCTGCAAATCAGCATCAGAGTCTGTAGAACACTTTTTTCTCCGATGTAGCTTCACCAGGAAGGTCACTGCTCTCATCAGATCTACACTTGACATTCCAGATTTCTGAAGGGGAACAAATTATCAGCTTAGTGTCTATTCTTGGGTTTGCCTAAGAAGTATCTCCCACTTTTTCTTACATGGCAAATCTGGATTACTGGAAACAGATGTATTTTTTATGATTCAAAGCCTGATATTCACTTTACTGTTCTTGCTATCAAGAATCAACTTCAGCTCTATCTGGTCAAACTGCACATGAAAAACATTAGGAGAACTATTGGATCAGCTCCATGTCTGACTTTTTCAGCAGGCTTCTTTGACAGGGCCTCAGCAAATCATATGGGTGGCGTTGGTGTTCATCTTCTGCTCAGTAATGAACACTATTTTTACTTTAAGTTGGGTATTGGCTTGAGCACTAATACCAAATCAAAACTATTGGCCATGTGGACTCTCTTGCACTGTGCTAAATGCATGGGCCTTCCTTCTTTGCATATTTATGGGGATTCTGCTGTCATTATCAACTGGTTTAGCCATAGATCAGCTCTTTCTTTATTGTCACTTGATGGGTGGTGCCAATGTATTAGAGAACTGGAAACTGACTTCATCCAAATCTCTGCCTCTCACATATATAGAGAGCACAATACTATGGCTGACGCTTATCCAAAGAAGCATTAACTTTGGCTCAAGGCCAACTTCAGTGTGCTGAATTCACCTATGGTGAACATATTGAACATGGCACTTTTAATCTTTTCTAGCCCTTTTCACATGAACTTACTGTGCTGTTTTCTTTTGACATCCTTTGGATGATGATTGTATTGAGTCACTTATTTATCTAGCACTTTACATGTTATTGCTTCTGTGGATTAGCTACTCAGCTATTGTATCAGCTCTCCTTATATTGAAGGTTATGATGTGGATGTAGTCCTCACTTTGAAGTCTTTTAGGCGCTTGAACATGAAGCTGTAGAGAGCAGTATGGATGAACTCCCCTGTATGAGCCTTATTGTAGCAGATATTGCAGCCACTCGTGTTGATATATTCCTTGAACACAGCACATGCTGATGATGTAAATGTTCCCTTTGATTTCAATGAAATAGCAAGGAACTGATATTTTCCCCTGGAAAAAAAATTAGTCATGACTTTTTAATTTGATCTTGTTGGATTGACTTAATTTCACTGAAATCAGTGACAAAAAAAAATTATGGGCTATGTTTTTTTTAAGGTGTTATCCAAATCACAATTATAAATTTTTCAATCTGATAAAAGGAAAAATATTTCATTATAACTAGAATTATTGAAAATTGTGATTTTTTTCATAACTATGAATATAAATAATATCTGAAACCAATATTGGAAACTTAAAAGTGTTGGGATGGCCTAATATGCCAAATTAAATTCCATAATACTGAGAATTATTGAAAACTCCATAAATGTTTTTTTTGTAAGTTCAGATTTATTCTATTAAAAGGGAATAATGTTACAGATAGAAGTACAAAGCAGGATATCCATCTTGTAGATAAGAAAAATCAGAGAAAAAATACCAGTCTGCCTTAAGGGGAGAGGCAGTTTGGAGCTGTCAAGATGATCCTCACTTTTAAAGGGAAAACAGATTCATACATAATCGAGTTTAAGATTGTTGCAAAAAAAAATCAAGCCAAGCTTGAGAAACCACTATCCCAAAAAAAATCCCAAATGAAGAAGAGCTGAACCAAAAACCTGGAATTAAAATTTGGTGAAGGGTTCCTTGATAATTGCCATGCCAAAACGGTACTCAGCTGCCCTTCCTGGCCTTTGGAGTCATCTGCATCATCACCGGAGCTATCCTCGTTGCTATAGGTGCCACTGCTACTGGAGCTACTCGAGCCATCCTTGGTATCGAAGCTGGTTCGCTTGACCGGCAGGGGCTCGGTCTTCTTGGGGAGGAGGACGCTGGCGGTTTTCCATGCAGGAGTGATGAAATGCCTCTAAGGTGGTGGGGGAGGAAGGGGGGTGATGTCCATAGGGACCGGTGCAGAGGAAGAGACTGGAATAACAGGGGCAGGGGAGGGTGTAGGGACAGGAGGAGTTGAGGGAGCAGAAGGACCAGGAACATTAGAGCCAACGGGATTAGCCTCAAGAGCAACATGGAGGTTTACAGAGCCCAAGATGAGGTGGGTTAACAAGTTTTTTATCACCCAATAATTCCTTCAATGGTCAGGTGTGCGATTGGTAGCCGAGAGAGAGCTTGTGAGCTCATCTTCCTAGTCGTCCATCATGGATCTCAAGGAAGCCGACACTTCGACGTCAAATCCCTCAAAGCTAGCTTGAGTGTTGAAGGGTATCGCTCTAGGATTGCTAGCACTTCGGCCCCATCCCCTCCTGAGAATGCCGCGTTGTTGAGGCAGCATGCCCTGCACAGGAAACCAGGGAGCTGAAGGTGAAGGAGTAGCAAGAGGGGGAGTAGAGGTGGGCACTAGTGGAGACTTCAGGAGGAGACTTATCGAAGGTTGATAGAGCAAAGCAAGAAAAAACAATGGAGGTTGGAGGGATGAAGAGGAATTAACCCCCCAACGCAGAACCAAAGGCACATAATGGTTTACCATTAATGTGCTTACCTCATCATGCCGGGATTTAATTGCCGAAAGGACACGTCCCATGGGGGGAATTGAGCTCGCCGCCAGTTTGAATGGAGGAGGATGCACGTGCAAGGGTGACATCATCGCGACTTTGGGACGATGCCTGCTGTACGCCATGTAGAGCCCTGTCATCGTGGCCATGTGTCTACTGAGTTTGTTGTGGTGTCTCGTCATGGCCATGTCTGGTGGGGGTCTGTTGTGCGACATGTAGAGCCCTGTCACCGTGGCCATGTGGACTGGGATTCCCCGTGACATGCTGAGGCACTTCATTCCTGCCATGTGGGCCATTGATGTTCCTATCTCCCGCATCCGGGAAAAAGATTTGAACCATGTGGATGGAAATAATAACTTTAAATCGCGCTGGAATGTTAAAAATGGTGCGTAGGCCAGGCTAGGCCAGGCCGGGCTTGAACCATTCTTCAATCCATAGGATTTCTTTTAAACAAAGAAGTGACTTTTGTTATCACTTTAATGTTGATTGGCAGCGGTCTACTACAATGAATTGAAATTCCACTGCTAATTATTCGAGGATTTCTTTCTTCGTTGGATCTCTTGTTATGAGTTGTTGCAAAAATAGATTTTGGACCAGAATACTCTGGGAGAAGATCTTGATTCAATTTATTTGATTGAAGCTTAAGTATATGAGGGTTTAAATTATACACCTTATTTTTTTCCTCTTTCTCCTGCAACTATCAAGATTAAAGATCCTTGGGTTAGTGCAATTAACTCAGTTAATCTAAATTTTGTATTTTACATCTCAAAATATTGGATCATAAGATCGATGTCTAACAAAATTACAATCAAGATAATTTCTTTATTTTGATTTTCAGATTTCATGATGCGGGCTTAATATCTGTACCATTCACTATTTCCCATCAATTTGGTACCTATGGTTTTTACTTTGCTGACGTCTCATACAAATGTTGCTCCGTCTACCCACTATTATATGCACTCTGTCCATTGTGCGGGGCACTGCTACACATTGTTCCATTATGCCAATCTGCATGGAAAGACATATTAGCAATCACACGCTCTAGCGAAAAAAAATACTATACTAATGTACTGAAACCTGTGAAACTGCCATAGATCAAAAGGGAAAATAGTTTGAACTTTATTTTAAAATAATCGTATGTATATATATGTGTGGGGGGTGGTAGGATAATGGTCATGTTTCATTTGGTGAACGAAATAATCAACATTACCCTACTCCATAACATGATTGGAAGAAAAGCATTTATATTCTTAAATAAAAATAAGACAAGGATATAAATATATTGTGATGTTAGTACATGTTTTTGCATTAGTGTTTTTTAAAATGAAAAGTAGCAACTTGTTATTTTAAAAGAAATCAAAGTTACACAATACATACTAAGCCTACTAAGTAGGCAATCTCAAGTCATGAGAGAATCCTTTAAGCCATCTAAGCCATCTAACATACTTGGTGAGAATATTTACATTTATATAATACAATACATGTGTTGTGTACATATGGCCCATAGTTCATGATGATCTACAATAGGCTCAACTATCTCCAAAATTACAAAAAAAAAAATCCAACATAATGTCATACGTGATGGAAATAATCAACCTAAAGGAGTCTAAAAAACATAAAATGATCTCGAGTGCACCACTGTACTCCATCTCTATCAAGAACTACCAAAAACCTAGCATCAGAGGCCCCCCTAAAGTTAATAATCATGCTCTAATATCAATTGTAAGATTTAAACATTTACAAATGAAACAATCCAAACACATTCTTAAGAAAATTAGAAAGAGAAACAATGACACACACAATACACTGAGATTTACCCCATAAACCCTTAAGTTAGAGCCACACCTCTAGCTCATGAGCATTATTACATTCATAGAACCTATGAATAGGTCTCTAGACCCCATGACACCGCCAATGGCTACAAAAGATTAAAAAATGGAGAGCTAAAGGGTATTTTCTTAATTAGAAATCTCATATTTGTGATTGAGGCCATAACTATTTGTTTCCAAATACTTTTCATTTCCATAGAGAACTCAAACACTTTTAGAATTAAAAATGGTTAATAATTAACTCTCTAACTCCTAAATTTTGTCATTTTCTATTGTGTTATGTAATTAAATTATTTGGACTCTTTGAACTCAATATTTTAAATTAAAATTGGTGTGTAGATAGAGACATATATCCTCTACATCCTAGAAAAATTTCAAACCCTAACTTCAAATATTGGTTGCATTCAAATATTGGTTGTGTGCAGGGAAAAATACTAATCCCCATTTCTAAAAAATTATGTGTACGATCTCTAAACACCGTGCAATACTTAAGCTCCATAAATTTTATTAAATTTTGTGAGGACATAGAGGATTATCTCCTCTACATCATATCCAAAATCCATTCCTTAACTTTAAACTATGAGAGTGTGTTCATTAAAATACTAGGCATTTCTCAATGCAAAAATAAAATATGGAAAATATAGCGCACTAGTTTTGGATGTTTGAACAATTTAAATTTTGATAAAAAAAGGTGATCATGTATAAATATGTTTCCTTAACACCTATCCAAAATCTACACCTTAGATTCCAAAATATGAGTGTACAATGAGCATAATATTTTTTTATAACTAAAACGTTATTTTTTATTTTATTAATTATGGATCCGGTTGGGTTGTAGCCAAATAAACCAAAATTACATGGGTTCAAAGACTCACTCAACCTCACTACAGCTTGTCTGGTTCTTACACAACAAAATTGGATTGAAACCTAAATGTCTAAAGGATGGGAGTCCACATGGGTGATTCTTCGTTCTTGTTGAATGCTCCTTGTGGCAAAAGACAACCCGCATTTTCCTTTGTATCTGCTTCCTTGTTTCATCCACACAGAATGTGGAAAAAAGAGGTGGAGTTTAAGTATTGCAATAAAAGATGGAGCCTTTGCAATGTCTTGTTAAGAGCTGGATTGTTGAATTGATCCTCGGAATTTAAAACCTTGATTAATATTTCTGAGTCTCCAAAAACTTGTATATCTTTAAACTTGAAGTCTTTAACTATATGGAATCCTTTGGGGAGGCCAAGAATTTTTTCCAAGTTGTTTGTGCCTTGCCCTAAACCCCAACTGTAGCTTTCTTCTCAAGATCCCCCAGGGGAGTAAATCACTCCACCTGCTCCTGCTTCCTTGGGTTTCCTTTGGAAGCTCCATCAAATAAGATAGTTTCTTTTCCCTATTTCTTCCACCATACTTGAAAATCTACATCCAGGTATTATAAACGCCAACAAGGGGTGGATAAGGGATTTTTAAAATTATTTTTTCCTGTCTCGTATCTTAATAAGGCCTAACCATATTCACTCTTCTAAAAGGGAAGAAGGCTCGATCGAGGAGGAGTGATTGTCCAACGTTTCCATTAGCAACGCTTTTTCTTTAGCAACCACCATCAAAGGAGTGTGTGTAGTGTTCTTAAAAATCTGCTTATTCCTTTCCAATCATATTTTCCAAGAGATATACTTAGGAAGGGCCTGCCATATCTTTCTCCATAGGGATTTACTTTTCAATGCTCAGGGGTACCTCGGTTGCCATGTGGAGAAGAGCGTGACCACTGAAACTCACAATGGAATTTGTGCTTTGAGGCCTTGGAGGGAGTGCTTCCAACGCACTTGGGAAAATGGGAAGTCCACGCACAGATGATCAATGTTTTCAAGAGATAGTCAACACAAGGGGAACGTGTGAGGTCCTAGGATACCTCTCTTAAGCATATTTTCACCTGTCAATACTTTCATGTGCATTAATACCCAAGTGAAGACGTTTACTTTGGGTATGTCGAAGGGGTTCCATACATGCTTCTAGAGCAATGAGGTGTGAATCATAGCTTGGCTATTTTATAGAGAGGCAAAACATTGGGTTGCAGTTAAGAGTCCAGTCTTGCCACATCCCCATTTGTCAGTTGCATGGATATGAACAAGAGCCAATCCTGTTAATGCAACAAGGAGCAAATTCTTTTGAGGCATAAGGTGCACTGGAGTTCCTGGGATGGCCCATGTCATCCAATTTCTTGTGGTGTCCCAAGAATAAATATATGACAGACGAAGTATCCCATGTTGAATGATCCAATTTCTAATCTCCGCTATATCTACAGATATCTCTAAATGCGACTATCCCTCAATACTGTGCTCTGCATAAGAACCTTATCCAGGTGAGCAAAAATGTGTGTTGCCCCTACTTTATTGTTGGTCCAAGTATAGAGACCCTTCTTCAGATTGAATTCTAAAAGGTCCCACTATTGTATCATATCCTCAACTAAAGGAAGCATTTGGTCCCTAACAATATTTAAATCTCTAGCTGCTATGATAGTCTTAGGAGAGTTGACTTCTAGGAAATTTGTTAACGTTTGCCAACATTCTTTCTTCTCAAGGTATTGGACAATCACATATAAGTTTAAAAGTGCAAAGGTAATCTTACTTGAAGTGTGGCAAAGCTCGTTGTATATCAAGTGTTGTGTCTCGAAAGAGTTTCCAACTAAAATTTGTCTTCCGACCACAATGTTGCAAGCCCTCCTGAGGAGCCCCTTGCACTGACTTCCTTCTCAAGATTTTTCTTCGCAACATGTTTGTCATTACTATGGGTCATTTTTTCTTAGTCTTCTTTTGTGTCAATTTCCATCTTTGTCTTCACCTTGGTCATGTCTTTGTCCCGAGTCATCGACTAGCTCTTCATCAATCAGTTAGGTCATCAACTTGGTCTTCAATCTTGATGGTCATTGTCTTGGGATTCCTTTATTATTAGGCTTTCTCATTGAGATTTTTGCTCTATCACTTTGTAAGGGTTTCACTTGAGGTTTTTGCTTCATTTTTTTCTTTTTCACCTACATAAAAACATTGTCGATGTCCATATAAAAAGAAATCCATCTACCGAGATACATGGTTGCCATCCGCTGTACTCGCCAGTTCTCTAGGAATCCTCTTCAGATACATGGTTCATCAACATTCTAAACTTTCTCTTGGTCCCAACCAACATACAATTTGAGATTACCTCATACATTCCCCCTTTAACCGAAGATTCAATTTCTCCAATCCAACATCAAGCTAGCATACGAGTACACCTGTCACCCTCGTACCTCTCACAGTTGTTCATTCCATAGCTTGATGCCACATCCTCTTTAAGGATAACCTTGTGTGATTTTTCATCATAACACGTATGCCTGAACAATATGAACAAATCTTACAACAATATGGGGAATACAAACTGCCTATGGCTAAGCTTTACAACTTGGACCAAAGCTATGGGGTGTTGGGTGCAACCAATCATGCACCCCTTACATTACATGTACATCATTATATCAGGTACAACAAGTTTTGAAATGCTTAAGGACACTATGGTGATCATTACTATTTTATCCCAATACATATGCCCAACATAAAAGTCCAATAAATGCAAGCCCTTTACATATTTCCATTTATATCTAAGCACTATTCATATATTTTTCCACTGGAGTCTTCTTGCTTTGTCCTTCGCCATACACCATAGTCCTTTGTTCTTTTGCATTAGAAGTCTATATTTCACCGATTCTTAATTACTCTTCAAGTCATTTTTCGCTTACACCCACAACTAATTTTTTTTGCATCAAATATGTTTCTTGTTGGAGTGATGTCTCCATCCAACAAGAGACGTATGAACTTGGCTTAGAAAACTTAATTGACACACCAATGCCATGATTTACTTAACACAATTTGACAATGTCATTACTTGACTCACTTATCTTGACTTTCCAACTTCACTTTAACTTGAGCTTCAACATTAATGATTTGACTCCAACTCTTTACCACAATAATCTCTCAACTTTTAGCTTGACTTTAAAACTGTGAACACACGTGTACTCATTTAACATTTACAAATTTTAAAGGACCTTTGACACTCCTTTATTTCCTCATGACTCATATGTCATTTACAATAACGTAGCTTTCATGTTTTCCATATCAACCCACTTACATATGACCCATTTATCAAACATTTACCAAAAGACCAAGACATTCTCTTCTCTAGCTAGAAGACCAATTAAAACTCATTTTCTTCATGTCAAGAGACAATCCATTGTATAACAAAGGAATGTAATAAGCCTAACATTGAAAAGAAGCATAACATTATCAGGAACTCACTTCTTAATGTG
Source organism: Pseudotsuga menziesii (assembly GCA_001517045.1). Taxonomy (NCBI): domain Eukaryota; kingdom Viridiplantae; phylum Streptophyta; class Pinopsida; order Pinales; family Pinaceae; genus Pseudotsuga; species Pseudotsuga menziesii. The sequence goes on along the minus strand of LPNX010408958.1, from coordinate 37,378 downwards.
TCTCATTCCCTTCAAGTTGCTCTCATACTTCACTACTGTCAATAAAATATTATTCGGTTCACAACTGCCAATCAAAACAAGAGCTCAGGTTTTCAATAAAGTAGCGGCATCTTTTCACAAGAACACATCAAAATCCACCCTTTAAGGGCTCTTCAACTACAATTAGATGTGCCCAATGTAGACAGTAATACACATGAAGGCGACAACTAATCACAACTCCTTTATTTAGCAATTTCTAGGCAGCCCAACCTCAGGACCCTTTGTTCACGCGACTCTATTTCCCTACTCTCTTCTCCTCTTTGCAAACTTTAGCTTCGGATTGCAAAAGACATCGGCTTCTCTTAAGCACAAATAGATGGCAGTCTCTTCCTCTGTAGTCGGCTCCTTAAACTGTAGCCATTGCTTCCACCGCAGTTGCACTTTAAATAGCCAAATCAAAACACACAAATGTGATTGCAAATAGATTAGAACACATTAGATATTATTAACATAAGAATACACTACACAACCTTCTAGCGCAGAGAACTGCGATACACTATACAACCTTCCGAAAACTAAACGCAACACATTAAAACTCATTACTCTACGCTATTTTGTACAACACACATAGAGATTTTTAACAGGATCTTCATTATCCTGGGCACTCCAGTGAGGGATTCACACCCAAACCCGCTCTAATACCATATTAAAAAACACATAATGAAGAATACACAAACAGAGACACAAAGATTACAGACTAGAAGGCCTTGCTCAGATGGCAAGGATTCATTTCTATTTATAGCAAATAATTACATGAAAAGAGGATGGATCTTGAAACCTCTTATCCATATTTTTCTTTGCTAAGGGTCACTGTTCCAACTATCCACAATACACTGCAATGCACTATTCTACCTAACAACCATCACATTGATTTGTTGCTTCTCAAACTCTTTCCCCTTCTGGAACTTTCTACCACCGATGCTATCTCCAACTAGTTGGATCCTACTTTTCCATGTTGTTGAGTTTTCTAAGATACAATGTCTATATTAAAGGAATGCTTGATATATAACTATGTAACATTCTTTGTTGTTTAATAGATCTACAAGAGGGAGTTTTTGGTGTGTGAAGAAACCGTGTATACTCTCCTACTTCTCTATAATTTACACATGTTGGAAAGCACTAGAGAGGCCTGCATGGATCTCAGAGAAAAATAACTTGCCAATGTATCTAGCAAAGAGTTTACTCAAGAAAATCAACATGAATTTTATTCATTACCCATTCTTCTTATGCACATTTTCTCCAATTGCACTTTGAGTTTGCATAGATCTTTCCATCAAAATACAATGGAACCAACAATCTATTGATGTATTTTCCTCAGCTATTTACAATTTCATACAACCATAAATATTATAAGATAATTTTTTCTATGGAACTATGTTAGAACAAATATCTTGATTTGTGGTTTGGAACTTGAACCAACAAAAAAATTACATGCAATAAGAGAAATTGTAGCACTCTATATGGAATTATGTTAGAACGAATGTCTAGATTTGTGGTTTGGAACTTGAACCAACAAAAACTTACATGCAATAAGAGAAATTGTCGCACTCTCTGTGTACTACATCAACAACTAAACAAAACATGACTACATTTTAACTCAAATAGAGAGAAAGTACATAATTATTTTCCAACTCAAATGTTGCCACCAAAAAGAAAAGCAACATCACAAATTATCATCCAAATACAAATATCAAAATCAAACCAGCATACATTTCCATCATCACTACCACATTTAACTTGCAATGTCATCATCTTCAAAGAGTGTGAACTCATACTTGTTCAATTTCTCATTCAAATAAAATCTCAAATGCACATTCGTATGTGTAAAAAATTTAAGAAAGAAAAATTACACCTCAAGAAATCAAATCCCTTTTAACGTTTGATAGATCTGGATTTAAGATATGCTTTTTTTAATTATTTTGTATTTTTGGTCATGTTACTTTAGGTAACATGACCAAAAATATGTTAGAACGAATATCTAGATTTGTGGTTTGAAACTTGAACCAACAAAAAATTACATGCAATAAGAGAAATTGTAGCATTTTTTGTACTGCATCAACAACTAAACTAAGCATGACTAATTTTTTATTCAAATAGAGAAAAAGTACATAATTATTTTCCAACTCAAATGTTGCCACCAAAAACAAAAGCAGCATCACAAATCATCATCCAAATATAAATATCCAAATCAAACTAGCATGCATTTCCATCATTACTACCACATTTAACTTGCAATGTCATCATCTTCAAAGAGCGTGAACTCATACTTGTTCAATTTCTCTTTGAAATAAAATCTCAAATGCACATTTGTATGTGTAAAATGTTTAAGAAAGAAAAATTACACCTCAAGGAATCAGATCTCTTTTAGTGTTTGATAGATCTAGATTTAAGATATGTTTTTTGTTTGTTTGTGTGTGTGTGTGTGTGTGGTCATGTTATTTAGGTATAAAAACAAATCACAACATCCCCCCTATACTGGGCTATAAAGCACCTCACTACTCTTAGTGCAACAAGTTATATGGTTTAGACTTTTTTCGGCTATCATCACTGCGTATACTTTTTTAGGTATTTTTTTTCATATAAATGAATTTGATTCCCTCAAATACTTTTTGTATCCTTTGTAGAATCTCAACAATTTATATTTGCAATTCCAATAATTCTTCTCAATTTGAACCATATTTAGAAACAAAAATTATCATAAAAATATGACAAATACATCCCAAATCTTAACATCTTTAAAATAGTATTGGTTATTATAATTCATTACCCATTAATTTACCATTTTGAAAGTAACAACAATTATCTCATTCTTTTACAAAAAGAAAGTACAATATAAAGCAAACAACAAATTCCTTACTCTTGGATGAAATGCCAAAACAAAGTGAACAAGAATACATGGTTCCTCCTTCGAAAATGAAATGGTATTATGAAAAGTATAACAAATACTTTGTCCTTCTACAATTTTTAATAGAAATATAAAACTAACAACCAATCAATAGACTTAGCATTGATACAAAATCAATTCCATTTTAGTGAGCGTTCAAGAATTCATAGCATATTTACAAAAATTTCTTCTTAAACAACAAACTCTAGATACAATGGATAAATAAAGCTAGGTTTCACTATGCCCGGAACACTCAAATTTTGAAAGTAATTTATAAGTGCTCTTATCTAATAAAGCACAACAACATTCTTACTCATATAACAAAATATTATTCACAACATGCCAAGTAGATCATTCAATAAAATAGCTAGGTTGCATTTCACCCTTGGATTAACTAATGCATAAAAAATATATACCCACAGGATTACACTAGTTGAGAAGGGTGCTCCTTGAAGACACACCTTTCAATGTCATGGGTTCAAACCTAGGCTAGTGTTGTGTGTCACGTGGGGAGTATAGTTGAAGCATATGTAAATTGACCCAAATTGACCCAAATTGCAAAGAGGAATTAGGGATTGGAAGAGGGAAGCATGGGAGATTCATGATTATTGTCTCTTCTTATATGCGAAAATGGGAGGAGTGGGGAAGAGGAGGGGATAAAAGGCATGTGTTGAAATCATAGACCTTTGAAAGGTAGATAACATGTATTGATTGTCATATTGAATCCATTAAAACTAAGCAAATGTTAATATAAATCACCTCGCTAGGCACTTGATACTTTTCAAAAGAACAAAAAATGAGAGGGATGCAACCAAGACAAGAAAAAATGATAGTTGGTGAATGAATTCATTTAGTGGCACCTCCATCATGCTTTGTGGGTTCTTATGGGTTGGAAAATATGCCTCTAAGGAAGGAAGATATAGTGCAAGAAAATTCAATTCATGCAAAGAAGCTCTCAATTGAAGTAGAGACATCCAAGGTTGGTAGAAATAAGTAATCCCTTAATGGGCATGTTCCATTTTAATATTTTAATATTATTTTGGTCTATAGGTTTGTTTTGTGGCTATGCCAATTTGCACAAAAATAATCAACAACTACAAACCTTCATTTTCAACAACTACATACTTCAATAAATATTCACTTTTTCAAAGAAAAGGTACAATTAGAAATTGCAATTTCAACATTTCGATTATTATAGAAATTGTAATCTTTAATGAGAAATTGCAATTTTGGTTTCTAGAAATTTCAATTTCAACAATTTTAACAATAAAAATTTTATAGCCTCCATTTAATTGCAATTGCTTAATTGTTGAAATTGCCAAAAGTGCAAATGTTTAGATTCTAAAATTGCAATTTATCCTAAAGAAATGCACTTTTTATAATTCTTCATTTGTTAAAATTGCAATTATCGGTTGCACTGCTAAAACTAGAACAGTTAAATGTTGAAATTGCATTTTTGGTTAAAAATGTAAAATTTGTTTTTAGTCATATACTTCTTTAAATTGTGAATTTGTAGTTGTTGAAACTAAAATTTCTCCTTGATATTTTTGTTGTTAAATTTATGAAATTGTAATTGCAAAAATTGGAATTTCTTAAAGTTGAAATTGCAATTTGAATAAAAGTTCTTAGGATTGCAATATATGCAATTATCAAAATTGCAACCAATTAATTGTTGGAATTGTGAAATTAAATGTTGAAATTGCATTTTTTGAAAAAAAATGAATTTCTTAATCTTTTTAGTGTTGAATTTGTTAAATTGTAATTAAAAAATTTAGAGTATCCTAAAGTAAAATTGCAATTTGAATAAAAATTCTTAGAATTGCAATATGTGAACAACCATGAATTGTTGAAATTGCAGTTTTTGGATGCCATAGTTTCAATTTCTCACTAAGTAGTCACAATTTTATAATTCTTCGTTTGTTGAAATTGCAATTCTTGAATGTTGAAATTGGAGTTTATTATGCCATACTTTCAACTTCTCAATACAAAGTCACAATTTTTATAATTCCCAGTTTGTTGAAATTGGAATCCTTGAATGTTGAAATTGCAATAATAAATTGTTGAAATTTCACTTTTTCTTCAAGAAATGTAATTTTTTCCCTTAGATGCTAATATTCCAATTTTTTTTTGTAAAAAATGTATTTTTTTTCTTAATATTCTCCAATTGCTGAAATTGCAAATTTAGGTTGCTGAAATTGCAATCAATCAATTCTTGAATTTACATGTGAATTTCATAAACTTTTGTGTTTTACTCCAAACTAGCTTCCTTTTTTTCTTAAATGTGGATACTTGCTTCTTCCGGTAAGTCATACCCTAATGGACACTCACATTTCATTACAAGAGTTAGGAATTGTAGATAGTGTCTATAAATAATACCTAAGTTATAAACAACCTTGTAAATGCTTAAATAACAACAAACCCTCCAATATATAAAGAGGATTTGAATGATCATTTAATTGTATAGGAGAAAGAAATATTTCACTAAACATATAAAAATCAAATCTATTAAGGAAAAATGCTAAAATTATAATATATAATTTATTATATATTTAATAAAGAAAAAAAAGTAAAAGACCTATATCTATTAAGTTATTTGTAATGTAAAACTTATTTTTTTAAATAAAACTTAATCTTTTAAAATATACTTTTAAAGTTCTGAGTTTTAATTCAACTTTATAAATATTATTTAATTATTTAGATCATAATAAAACTAATTATTACTTCCAAAAATTAAATTGTTATGTAATAACAATTTTTAAATAACAAATAATCTAATTATTATTTTTTGATTTACCAAATTATTATTTTTTAATTTACCAACGTTTAAATAATGGTTAAACTATATCAATACTTTGTTAAATTGTGTTCACTCTACTAACTCCCTCCTAGGTTGTAATACATACCCCCTTAAGCTCTCTGCCCATTCTGGCAACTCATGACTCAGCTCTGTTCCGAAAACTAATCCCATGACATAGATTCTTCCTTGTGCCTATGGTTCACCTTTGCATCCGTAGGCCTGCTCTACATGGATTCACATCCTAGCTACAAATATTCTATAACCTCAAACTCTGGTTCCCATGTCCACTATTCATGGAGGTCCTAGCTCCTCTACAACTCGCACTATAGTCGCTCTGAAGTTCATCAAAACATGTTCCAACTCCCTGTGCACTCTAGCTTTCCCATCCTTCACAAGCGTGTTGCCTCCGAGTGAGGGTTGCATCCAGTATCTACTAATCATTGCCAGCTAACTCAAAATGGAAGTTGCGAGGTTCCGTATGAGACCACAAAGCAACCATACAATACTATTATACTTTTTTTATTATTATGCCTAAATGAAATGAAATTCCTGCTCAAAGTTGAACCTTTAACTTTGATACCATGTTGATTTTACTTAACTCATATCTGGTTTTCAATTCCCATAATTAACTCATTAATTATGAATGAAAATACATTTAATTACAACAAATCAAGAAGTGGAATGGAATAGGAAAATTACACACACATTTGGCACAGATTTACCGTGCAAAACCCCAACTGGGGATAAACCAACAACTATGAGTTTATTATAAAATTCACACGCTCCCATCCTCGGATAAATGGCCCTCCTGAGGAATATACAAACACATAAGATAAACTATCATATCACTTAGTTGCTACCTTATCCGCCTCGCCTTTGCTTTGTTCATCGACCCTTTCCCTCACACTTGGATGGAATTACTTCTCCACCATATCAGAAGGACCATATTTCTATCCAATTAGAATTTTGAGATTCCAAGTTTTGAAAATTAGGGTTTCTCTAACAAACCCTAGATCAACCAGCTCCGGAACCAGGATGGACACCTCAAATCGGTAAGATATAATCTTTTGCTATTTACATTTGAGGTTCTCATTTAAAAAATGACTAATCACACCATCTTGATGACAAGCTTGGTGAAGCTGACAACTTTCGAGTATGGAATTATAGGACCTCCATGATCCTTGAAGAAATTGACTTGGATCAGTTCTAAGAGCCAGAGGGAGATGTGGCTAAGGCTGGAACCAAGAGAATCATTGCAGATTCTATTAAAGATAATCTCTCATGTGTCATCCCTGAAGACACCAAAAGGAAGTGTTCGATGCTAAGATGAAGCAATCAAAGAGGAATAAGATATTGTTATAACCACCTTGAATGGTCTCCTAGGATCATGGGATTCATTCATTCAAGGAATGTGTTCCAGAAGGAAGTGATTACCTTCAGCAGACTCTGGGAAGAGTGCACACAAGAAGAAGCTTGACTCATAATAAGAGAAGAGAAGATGGGAGCAACTGAAGATCAAGATCTCATGATTCAAAGAAGATCCTTCAAGCGATGAGCAATATGAAGGACTTAATACTTGAAGAACCTCTTTATCCATTTGGATAAGAAATGAAGATGTTATGAATGAAGAAGATGATGAAGCCAAAGGCTCAAGAAGAATACCTACATGAAGACTAGTCCTACAACCAGCATGAAAAAGGGTTGGCTCTATAGAAATTCTTATGACGAGTAGAATTGAGAGATAACACCATTTTATCGAGATAGAGAGAGCAGTGATGATAATGATGATCCAGTTCGATGATGATCCTATGATGAAGACTTGTGCCGATGAACTGTGTCAAGAGAATACCTTCCTAGTTAAGAGGGAGTGTTGATGTATTTGTAACTTCAGAATGTATTCACTTGTATATCTTATATAGTAATTACAAAATATATATACAACCACTCATGGGTCTTGAATCTAATGAGGAAAAACTCTAGTAACATGGAACTTATTAGGCATGCTATCATGAGATTCACAACTCACTTCCTCACACTGCAATATCTCATTTCCTAGGAGGAGAACTTGCAAAAGATGTTTTCATGTGATGAATGGATTTAATCTAAGTGGGATCGCAGACAAGATGCAAAAGAATCCAAAAAGAAAGTTAATGATAGTGCATTTTGGAAAAAAGCAGTAGATGTTGTAAAAATTGTTGAGCCCCTTGTGAAGGTGTTGTGGTTGGTGAATGGGGAAAGATTGGCCATGGGTCACATTTATGAGGCTATGGATCAGGAAAAGGAGCAGATAAAGGCAACATACAAAGATAGTGACCAAGAACGGTCCTTTTTGGGAGATTATTGACAACAGATGGAACAATCAACTCCATCGGTCTATACATGTAGCTGGGCATTTCTTGAACACAAGGTATCATTACAGAGTTCAAATAGGAGATGATCTAATAGGGGAGATCAAAGATGGTTTGTATGATTTCCTAGAGCACATGGTCCTTGATGGGAGTGAGCAGATGGAGATACATCGACATCAGTGTATTTTTTAAGGATTCTAATATTATACTTAAGTATAGTATTCTCGGCAATTGTTTTGGATTGAAAAAAACATGTTTATAGATAGGTGAATATTAAATATGAAACATTAAATTAACACTGAAATGTGTAATTTTTGGCGAATATTATGATAAAAGAAATATTTTATGTAAATATAGGCGATATTAGACACTAAAAGTGACCAAATAACGAATTTATTTTTTGAAAAAACCCCCAAAAATAGCCAATTGGCGAAATTTCGCCCCTAAAAATTTCCCTAAGATTCGACATATCATCTCTTTCGATAGAGCCACAAACACCTTTGGAAAAAACATAGAAAAGAAGGCAAGGATGAGGACCAACCAGGTAAACAATTTCAAATTTTCAAGAATCCAAAGTTTGATTAAGTTCAAGTTCAATTGTCTTAGTTTAAGCTTTAATATTAAGTTCAATTGTTTAAGTTTTATCCTTTAAATTGTTTTAGTTGAATTTGCAATCTAATTTGTTGAACTAGATTTGTCTCTACAACAAGCTAGTGGGAATCATTTGGTAGCCAATGTGGTCAATTGGATAGCCCAATAAGCTTTCCATTTGGCAGCATGGCATCATGAGAACAATTAGCTAGGTAATATTCTTCGAGAGTGATGGACTCAATGCAATCTCTAAATATGAATAAGAAGGGGTGAGGGTTCTCATTTTTTTTCCGATCAAGATTCCATCAACGAGTGAGTCCAGAACTTCTATTAACCTATGTATTTGTAATTTATTCTTGTCGACGTATTTTGAAGATATTAATCTTATTAATATGGTTATTTCTTGTAACTAATTACGTCAAAAGGTGTATGTATCTTAGATTTTTCAGGTGGACAACTCCATGTCTGACTCTTCTATTGTACCCATAATCCCATGACCTCCATCCTAGTCTCAACCTGATACTTCCCAAGCTCGTGTTCTCTTTTGTCGGTGCATTTTCTGCCCATTCTGACAACTCACGACTCAACTCTGTTCCGAACACTAATCCCATGACATAGATTTTTCCCTATGCCTATGGTTCACCTTTGCATCTATAGGCCTGCTCTACATGGATTCACATCCGAGCTACAAATATTCTATAACCTCAAACTCTGGTTCCCATGTCCACTATTCATGGAGGTCCCAACTCCTCTACAACTCAGACTATAGTCGCTCTAAAGTTCATCAAAACATGTTTCAACTGCCCGTGCGCTCTAGCTTTCCCATCCTTCATAAGCTTGCTACCTCCAACTGAGGGTTGCATCCAGTATCTATTGATCGTCGCTAGCTAACTCAAAATGGAAGTTGCGAGGTTCCATATGATACTACAGTGCAACCATACAATACTATTATACTTTTTTTTATTATGCCTAAATGAAATGAAATTCCTGCTCAAAGTTGAACCTTCAACTTTGATACCATGTTGATTTTACTTAACTCAGATCTGGTTTTCAATTCCCATAATTAACTCATTAATTATGAATGAAAATACATTTAATTACAACAAATCAAGCAGTGGAATGGAATAGGAAAATTACACACACATTTAGCACAGATTTACCCTGCAAAACCCCAACTGGGGATAAACCAACTATGGTTTTATTATAAAATTCACACGCTCCCATCCTCGGATAAATGGCCCTCCTGAGGAATATACAAACACATAAGATAAATTATCATATCACTTAGGTGCTACCTTATTTGCCTCCCCTTTGATTTGTTCATCGGCCCTTTCCCTCACACTTGGATGGAATTCCTTCTCCACCCTCTCAATCAAATCTCAGTCACTCATTCGACTGTGTGGCGGTTGTTTCACCTTCTCTCCTTAGGCTTCCTTTTATAATATCTCAATGACCAAAATACCTTGGGCCAATACCATGGGCTATCGAATACCTTGGGCCCTAAGTCATTTTTTAGTCGTTAGCTAGCATTAAGTTAATAATGTAATTTTCCTAAGTTAGACATAGGAACTACATGATAAACAGTTGACCTATGCAGAGGTACATGTCCAATGCTACAAAAATCAACAATTAGCAATTATTAACTTGTATATGTTGTATGATGATAGGAAAGTGTTCTAGGAAATATTCAAAGAAGTTGATGGGATGGAGGAGAATATAATTATGGGAGGGTATTTTAATCTAATAGTGAAGGTAGCAGAAACATGGGGAGAAGGATCCAGGAAGGACACCCTAGATGGTTCATTTACCCAATTGTTTACGGGCCTGGACCTTTGTGATATGGAACCAAATGAATTAGTTCCAACTTGGAGAAATTATAGAAGCAATGGGGAAGGTGTCAAAATTAGATAGATTCTTGGTGGCAGAAAAAGTTCTAAAAGACATAGATAGAATTCAGTCATGGGTGGAAGATGGAGGATGCTTAGACCATCTTCATGTTATGTTACAAATAGAAACGGATTATTAAAAACATCCCGATCCTTTCAAATTTATCTATTCTTGGCTAGAAGAGGAGGGGTTCAAAAATTTAGTAACTATTGAAAGAAGGAAGATTGACCCTAGGAGAATCTGCAGTGTTCCAATTTGCAAGAAAAATGAAAAAGGTTAAAAAGGTAGTGGTACAATGGGCTAGAAATACAGACCAAGAAGGTCAACAAGAGCTAACAAAAACAAAAGATCAAATTAATCCAATATACGGAATGAAAAATATAGTATTTTTTCAGAGGGAAAATCTAACATCAAAAAACTAAAAGAAAGAAATAGGAAGATACTTTAGAAAGAAGAATTGTCTTGGAGAGTGAAAAAAATAGCCGTATTGGTTCACAAAGAGATAGAAGAATACAAAAAACAATTAAAATTATGCCAAATGCAGGAGCAACATTAACACAAATTGGGAGATAAGGAAAAATGATGGCTCTAAGGAAAAGGGATTCCAAAAAAAAAAAAGTGTCAACCATTTCAAATATGCGTTCCAATGTCATCCAATATGCAATATATTAGATATTCATAAGGTGGCCTTATTATTCCCTAGACTAGTCAATGAACAACAAAATTAGAACCCAAATGTTGAAGTAACAAGGGAAGAATTGAAATCAGTTCTTCAATCTGTCAAGGGAGGAAAAAGTCCGAGCCTGGACAGGTGGGAGACATAAATCTAATTGGTCTTTTATTAATTGTTAAAGGAATACTTATTGAAAGTAGTTGAAGAATACAAAAGGGAAAGGAATGTCTTGGCTTCCTTGAATTCCACATTCATAGCATTAATACCCAAAGGAATGGCCTTAAATCATTGGATGACTACATGCATATCTCACTAAGTAATTTAGTTTATAAAATTACAACAAAAATTGTAGAAAATAGACTCAAACCTATTTTCTCAGAAGTAATTTTAGATTAACAAATTGGATTTATTCATAACAATAATTTCATGATGCAGTACATTCAGTGCAATAAAGAATGCATTCAATCAAATCGAAGTTGAAAGAAGATGTTAGCTTTCTAGGTTACTCCAAAAGTGTTTACACCATGTTTTGGGGTGCTTCATGAGATATGGGGTACATGGTCTATCTTCATCCCCCATATGGTCCAAGATGGATTAGTGCATTAAATATGGTTTAGGATGAATTTGCACATTGGATATAACGTGTCCAGTGTTGATGTATTTGTAACTTCAGAATGTATTCACTTGTATATATTATATTGTATTTCATTGTACCCCGATGTTCCTATCGAGAGAATCGTTAATATAATAAATTCATGTAAAGTCATAGAGGTTAACCCTCCTTTTTAAGTCGGGGCAAAGGAGGGGTACTAGGGTTATTAGACTCTCCTAGTGAGGTCGGCCTTGGTAAGTAATTGTCAAGTGGAAAACTAGTATAAATAGAGAGTGAGACTCTCTATTTGAAACACACACACTCACTCAACTGTAGAGCATGAGTGAGAGAAGGGGAGCTCGCACAAGTGAGAGAAATAACAACTGTTGGAGATCATCTTTGTGTTTTTAGGTTTTACTTTTTCCATTGGTGCTCATTCTATCTCTGAGGAAGTTGTGGGGTTTTCTCCTTTATGGTTTCCCCGAGGAAAACTCTTTGTGCCTCTTGTCTCTTGTGATTATTGTTGTGCATGTTATTCTCTCAGACAAGATCCTAGATCATATTGATTAAATGATAAAAATATAACATGGTATCAGATATAACTTGAGAAGAAGACACTGTGCAGCTGTAGAAGCTAGGGATTCTTACTTTTCGGGTATCTATCCACATATCATCAACAAAAGGAGGCTAGGCTAACTCTCCATAGAAGGGTGCATCTTTTTTTCGAAGCATAATTTGATTCCGGGCATTTTCAGTGTTTGACCTGTGATTGCTGCGGGAAATTAGGGATTTTCACAGAAGTGGAATTTTTGAGTGATATTAGCATAGGATTTCTCTCCTCCTCAAAATCAAATTTTAGAGACCAAGATCAAAATTTTTGGTTGGGTAAAACTCCAGGAAAGTCAAACCCTAATTTGACCCCGGACCAGAAAACCCTAAAAGACTAAAACTAGTCATTTTGGTGCATTCACTCTATCTCGATATTGGAGAAGGATCATGAACTAAAACGTTTACAGGACGAAGATAAATTCCTTATGTACCCTGTGTAAAATTTTCAGCCCCAGATTCACTATATTCTGGGAGATATGATTCCTCCAAATTAGTGTTCCAACCTCTCCCGCGATTCATCCCTAAACAGGACACCTAGGGATAATTATTATATCTCGGGACACGAAGGTCCAAACGCAATTTATCAATATGTTCCACATAGGGCATGGGATGTAATTTCTGTGGTAAAACTTTCAGACCTAGAATCTAAAACAGTGAGACATGGCATTCTGTACAAGTTCATTGTGTTGAACAGTCATGAAATAAGTCACCTTGGGAAAACTCTCATAAGTCCCAATTGGTGAAACCAATTCTGTTCAAACCTATGGTGTTGGAAATAGGAGAGACGAGGATACCTCAGCCTCAGTATGAAGTTTTAGACACATAGGAGCTGTAATTTTGGAGATACCGCAGAAACAATATCGAGCATTTCTGCAGAAGAAATTGGAAAACTAGGGCTTTTTGTTCCAGGAGCTTTCCTCCACTGTTTTCAAAAAAACAGTACGTTGGACAACTTGCCTTGAAGAGGACCATATTTCTATCCAATCAAATTTTTGAGATTCCAATTTTTGAAAATTAGGGTTTCTCTAGCAAACCCTAGATTAACCAGCTCCGGAACCAGGACGGACACCTCAAATCGTAAGATCTAATCTTTTGCTATTTACATTTGAGGTTCTCATTTAAAAAATGACTAATCACACCATATTGATGACAAGCTTGGTGAAGCTGACAACTTTCGAGTATGGAATTATAGGACCTCCATGATCCTTGAAGAAATTGACTTGGATCAGTTCTAAGAGCTAGAGGGAGATGTGGGTAAGGCTAGAGCCAAGAGAATCATTGCAGATTCTATTAAAGATCATCACTCATGTGTCATCCCTGAAGACACCAAAAGGAAGTGTTTGATTCTAAGTCGAAGCAATCGAAGAGGAATAAGATATTGTTATAACCACCTTGAATGGCCTTCTAGGATCATGGGATTCATTCATTCAAGGAATGTGTGCCAGAAGGAAGTGATTACCTTCAGCAGACTTTGGGAAGAGTGCACACAAGAAGAAGCTCGACTCATAATAAGAGAAGAGAATATGGGAGCAACTGAAGATCAAGCTCTCATGATTCAAAGAAGATCCTTCAAGCGATGAGGAATATGAAGGACTTAATTCTTGAAGAACCTCTTTATCCATTTGGATAATAAATGATGATGTTATGAATGAAGAAGATGATGAAGCTAAAGGCTCAAGAAGGAGTCTACCCAAGAAACAAATAAAGATAAGTATTCAAGTGTCATTTCATGATATTGTTTGGTTATGAATTGTTATATACTCAGTTGATGTGTTATGCATGATAGAATGGTTGCATTAATGACAGTATACTACTAATATGCATGTGATGGGTAAGTAGCCCATGGTTCTATACATCACTCCATTGCTACTTATCTAGAATGAAACCTCTTTGCTAACATATTGGATCAGTGCACTATCTCAATGATGTCATGGTAGAGATGGAAGGCATCTAGAAAGTTTTCGTGAGATATCGATGAATGTTGTATTGGTTAAAATAGTTGCATGATTATATCTTTATGTTGATGAAATTGTCATTGATGCCAACATGGACTTGCAGTGGCCCCACAGGATGTCATTGATGCCACTAAGTCCCGCCTTGCAGTGCCTTGGACCCCTTACAATGTGGGTTTGTGCCTTGAAGCACCTTGTACCCAGTTGACAAGGTCCCTGTACCCACAAGCTTGGATCTTGAAGCCACCATCTTGCTGAAAACATTAAGGAACGTGGAAATGGTCTTGAATACTTGATGGATGTTGGAGAAACCCTAGATGGGTTAGAGAAGCATTAATGACCCATTATGTGGTCATTCATGCTATGATCATGTCATGGTACCCCAGGAGAAACCAAGCTACCCCACGAGTGATATCATGCTGGATCATGTGGTTGAGGCGGTTAAAGAAGACCATGAAGCCCCTTGCTTGATGAAGAAGCTCTTGAAACCCTTGGAGAAGTCTTGGTTGACATGAAGAAGCCTTTGGACCCACATTTGTTGGGTTAATGGTCCTTGAACCCTTGAAGGAGATAATATGGTTACACCCTTGCATGTGATGGTTTGGGTCTTGAACCCACACACCATGGTGGATTGAATGTATATGGAAGCCCTAGTGGCTTAATGGCACCCTTTTGATGGTAATGTATGGAGGACACCCTTACTTATGGTAAGGAGTGGTTGTGGAACAAATAAAATGACAAAACGGTTTGACCTCATGGTGACCATTAAAATGGTAAAGTTATGTGTCAACACAAAATAAAAATAATTCAAGTAGAAGTCGACTGAGTCAATTTTTTTTAATAAAAATTAAATTAAAAATAAAATTATTTTTTATTACATGTCGGCTAAATGAAAAACCAGTATTAATAACCCATCCAAACTTCATTTTATACACACAAATTTCGGATGAGCTCTGCAATTTCGGAGGTGCAGACTGAGGCAATTTCAGGCTGGTGTGATTGAGGAAAATTCGGGTGCAGCAGTGGACCGAATTTTGCAGCAACAACAAATTTTTTAAATCAGATTTTTTTTAAAGTCTTTTCTTCTTCTAATTTGATGGGGCTAGTGTTTACCAGCACTTGAACATCAGAGATCCAATGAAGATGAAGTTAGAGAATTCGTGAATTGAGGCAACAACAGTTCGTGGAGTTTAACAGAGATGCGATCTTTTTGTTACAGTTGATATGATTTTTTTTGGGCTGAGTTTTTTCTTCATCAGCTGAAGCTTGACTGAGCTGATATAATTTTTTTTTGGGCTGAGTCTTTTCACCATCCTCCACACTCCTGAATTTTGGAGAATGGTTTACAACAGTCCATTTTTTTGGGGACTTGCTTTGGCTTAAATTGCATCCAATGATGAGAATCCAACGAAGGTAAATGAGGAGTGAACTTGTAGACTGTTGGAGGGTTTCCACAGTCATGAAACAAGCCCTAAATTTGATGAATCCTTGTAGCAGCAGGCATTTCCTTTTTGCATCAGAGAAGCAGTCCGAGCTTTTCACTTAGGTATTGGATGATGGTCATCATACATAGCTCTAATTCAACCTCAGTCACGAATTGGAGTTTACCATACAACCCAAGTTGGATTTTGTGTGAAGTTTTACCAGCACATACATCCACAATCAAGTATATGTACAATATAGTTTTGGAGCAGCATTCACTTCACACAGTCCCAAAATGGCCATCAATTTTGTGTGGCACTTTTGATGGTTACTGCTGGAGTTGGAACAGTCCACCATACGAGCTCTGAAAGTTGAAGACTGATTTTTTGTGAAGTTCCAAAGTTGACCCTTGAAGGCACCCTGAGGTTGAGTGCATCCCGAATTTTGCAACAGAGGTTGATCTATGCTTACCATAGTCACAAATTGTAAAAGTATTGAATTTGCATCCTTAACAAAATCCAATGTTACAGCAACATCAGGCCTCAGTTGAATTTCAGTGGAGAAGAAGCAATGGACTGAGATTTCATGCTCAACCATAGGAAGAACTCTTGGAGCAAACCTTATCCACAGAGACTTTTTGGGAGTATAGCAACAACTACAATACAATGGCATGTTCTTAATGATGTACTCCTATACAGTAAAATGATCTTATGCTAGTGAAGGTATGTATGTGTGCCCTAAGAAGTTTATACATTGAGATGCTAGAAACATATGATGCCTTAGAAATATTTGCACAGTGAAGTATGTACACCCTAGAAAAGTTTGCATAGTGAAGTATGTTTGTTGTGATGTTATATACTATGAATGATGTGCAATGGTGATGTTATATACTATGATGTATATCAACATTTTGGGCATGAGCATACTATGCTTGAGGCAGCAACAGTAAGAGGATATAGAACAAGTCTTACAACAAAAAGTCAAAGGTCTTTGACATAAGATGCTTTGATGATGCATGTCTAATGATGAACATGCAGTGTATGAGTGATGTAAACTGCAAATTGGAATTCTGGGTGTCTCACAGTGATAATGGTTTGATTTGACATGATAAGAGGAAGCCATGATAATGATAGTGCATTAATAGTGTTAACTTGAGTATGCAGACTTTGATAAGCTAACTGAAGATGATTTGAATGGTTCAGTGTTGATTAGCTGAGGACATGTTTAGATGATGAACACTGGAATTGACATCTATGCACAGGTCAAGGTATGAAGTGATGAATATGCACACGGTTAAATATGCTACATTTACAGTGGTATATCAAATGTGTGAGCAGTCAATGCATATGATGTATACAATACTCTTTGAAGATGTATTCTGGATAATAATAATGTATGATATAGTATGAAGATGTATCCTCTAATGATGAACATGCATGTTGCTCTCCTATGCTCCATATAAGGATGATGCATATACAATGCATACACATATGTACACGATGATATGATGGTGATGATGCCTTATAATACAAGCCCTATGATGATATGATGTTGCATATGATGATTATGATGCTATGGTGTTGCTCCATACACATGATGCATTCACCTTGTTGAGGAAATATATGATGATGACTCCTACCCCTGATGAGTAGATGATCAATTGTATCGATGAGCAGCAGAGAGCAAATTGACATAAATTGAGCAGCAGTATTGATGGGCAGTTTGACATGGTTGATGAGTAGAGACTGATCAACTTGACCAACAGTGTTGACATTGTTGATGAGCAAAGCAGAGATTGTTGAGCAGACCTTGATGATTTGACAGTGACTAGAGTACAGAGGTTGTTGAGCAGCAGTGAGCAAATGAACAAGATGACTGATGAGCAGTGTTACAACAAAGTTGATGTGATGAGCAGAGATGATGAGCATCGTTGATGATGTGACCGAGATTGCTTGTGTATGATGACATGAGTATGGTAACACAATTATACTGAATTGTAAAAGCAAGCTTGTCTTGCTTCTGAGGTTAGGATACCTCAAACCCTTCTTAGCAGGGTCTAAGGAAACCAGGCAGGGTCCTGGATGCAGAGTAGGTGCTCTTTGTATCAGTAGGTGTTGATTTTACCTAACGGTTGAAGCCGAACCAAAACTAATACAAAAAGATTTCAAAATTATATGGTGTTGTGTTCTTTTGTGTTATGGTTCTTGATGATTTAAATGCTTATGATATGTGAATGATGAAGTGGAAGATGTTTATGAAATTATTATGCAGTGATGAATTGGTAGCTAATTGTGAAAAGTTAAGAAAAATTCTAAAATTGCTTTACACTGATTCACCCCCCCCTCTCAGTGTCTAACAATTGGTATCAGAGCCAGCCTTCGTCACAAGCCTAGCAAGCTTGAAGTAGATCCTTAGACAGAATGGAGGAAAAGAAAGATTCATCAAGCAATGACGTGCCTATACTTGATATTACAGATTACTTCAATTGGAGGAGCAAAATGAAGGCTTATCTGAAGAAGTTCGGTATTTGGGAAATTTTTATGAATCCACCCGCTCCATCAAACAAGAAAGGAAAATCAGCTGCACAGAAGGAAGCAAAGAAGGACAACACTACAGCCTTGAAGTTCCTCATGGATGGACTTCCCAGCTCAGTGAAGGAAAGTGTAGGAGAGTACACTTCGGCAAAAGACCTATGGTTCAAGTAGGAGAGTGAGTATCAGAAGGCAAGACCAGAACCCGAAAAGACAGATCAGGAATCAGAAGACAAGCCCCCAGAAGAGCTCAATCAAGAAGAAGACAAACAAGAAGAGGACTCTAGTAAAGGTATGGACTCTTGTGATTATAATGATAGCTTGTGTGATGAAATTGAGAAGGTTCTTGCAGAAGATGATGAAGGGTTATCAAAGACTGCACATGAGATACATCTCACGTTGCTAAATATTGATCTCAGAGCCAATTGGTTCCTAAACACAGTAAATCTGAACCAGAGTGATTTCATGAAGTCAAAAAGAAAATCTTGGACTCCTTGAATGAATATCAGCAGAAGACCATGTCAATGAAAGTGTTTCTTGTAAAGCTCAAAGACAAGGACAAAGAGTTGCGGGATCAAATGAAAGACAAAGATGTTGAAGTTGAACAATTAAAGACTGAATTGATCAGTCAAAAGGAATGAATCAGAAAAGCCTGCTCAAGATCTTGAAGAAACTAGAGAGGTCAATCATGATATGAACACTCAGCTAGAGAAAACCAAGAGGACAGAAGAAATCTTGAAGAGTCAGCTGGAAAAAAAGGAGGAGACGGTCCAGAAGTTGGAAATGGAGGTAGTTGGTCTCAGGAAGAAAGGTAAGAAGAATGAATCCTTGGTCAAGTTCCAGGACAATTCAATTCTCCTAGCTAAGATATTAGATTGCCAAAGATCTCCACTCGACAAAACAAGTCTTGGTTACAAGAAGAACAAAGAAAAATCTGAAGATGACACTTGGTCTCTGAAGACTCCTGAAGCAGGTCCATTAACATCCAAAGCTGCTCCCCATGCACCTGCACATGAAAACAAGGATTTTGGAAGTTCAAAGATGAAACAAGGAGTTAGGTCTATTCCTCAAAGCAACTTCATAAAGGAAACAACTCCAAGACCTAGGTATGAAAGTGGCTTCAATAGTTATTGTTATTTTTGTTCTAACTTTGGTCATAAAGCTGTGGATTGTAGACTCTACGGAAGAAGAAGTGGTGGAAGCACCAATGACTCAGTTAGGTGTTGGACATGTAATCAAGTCGGACATGTTGCTGCCACATGTCACACATTGAGATGCTACAGCTGCAGTGGGTTTGGCCATAAAGCCCAAGAATGTGCAAGTCAAAGAAGTCAGCCAAGGAAGAGTCCTTCCTACACATGAGCAAGAAGAACGAGTGAACTTTGGAAGACCAATGCAGGAATATTTGAAGATCAGAAGACAAAGTCCTACAATCAGGGACACTCTCAGGCATGGAGATATGAAGTTGATCAAAGAAGTGTTGGAAGTTCCAACAGCTCAGTCAGATGTTGGTCATGCAACAATGTTGGTCACATTGCTACACATTGTCGTATGATGACGTGTTATAACTACAGTGGCCTTGCGCACAAAGCTCAAGATTGTTGGAGTACATGAAAACAATCCTTGAGAAGTTACCTAGACAACTCATCAAGGAAAGCTAGTACAAATGAAGGAACAAATGCTCAAAGGACAGATGCCAACAAGCAAGTATGGATGAGGAAGATAGAGCAGTTGCAGATAGGAGAGGTTGATCAGAGTAGGGAGGATGGTTGCCATACAGCAAGCCAAGTGTAAGGTCTCTCAAAGACCTTAGCACACCTTGAGTTCATAAGGTTGGAGAATGAACTCAAAGGAGAAAGGATGATTACTCCAGGCATACAGACAGGTCCTAGGATCGTGCATATTGATAGGGCGAGTAGTGAGTAGTGATCATAGATTTTAGATACATGTATATGGACACCCTTTGCCATTGATGCCAAAGTGGGAGAGATGAAGACAAAGGGAGAGATGCAGACAAAAGGGGAGCATGAGTTGTTGTCATCAATGACAAAGCAGGAGATTGTTGATGAAATTGTCATTGATGCCAACATGGACTTGCAGTGGCCCCACAGGATGTCATTGATGCCACCAAGTCCCACCTTGCAGTGCCTTGGACCCCTTACAATGTGGGTTTGTGCCTTGAAGCACCTTGTACCCAGTTGACAAGGTCCCTGTACCCATAAGCTTGGATATTGAAGCCACCATCTTGCTGAAGACATTGAGGAACCTGGAAATGGTCTTGAAGCCTTGATGGATGTTGGAGAAACCCTAGATGGGTTAGAGAAGCATTAATGACCCATTATGTGGTCATTCATGCTATAATAATGTCATGGTACCCCAGGAGAAACCAAGCTACCCTACAGGTGATATCATGCTGGATCATGTGGTTGAGGCGGTTAAAGAAGACCATGAAGCCCCTTGCTTGATGAAGAAGCTCTTGAAACCCTTGGAGAAGTCTTGGTTGACATGAAGCAGCCTTTGGACCCACATTTGTTGGGTTAATGGTCCTTGACCCCTTGAAGGAGATAATATCGTTACACCCTTGCATGTGATGGTTTGGGTCTTGAACCCACACATCATGGTGGATTGAATGTGTATGGAAGCCCTAGTGGCTTAATGGCACCCTTTTGATGGTAATGTATGGAGGACACCCTTACTTATGGTAAGGAGTGGTTGTGGAACAAATAAAATGACAAAACGTTTTGACCTCATTGTGACCATTAAAATGGGAAAGCTATGTATCAACACAAAATAAAAATAATTCAAGTAGAAGTCTGCTCAGTCAATTTTTTTTAATAAAAATTAAATTAAAAATAAAATTATTTTTTATTACATGTCAGCTCAATGAAAAACTAGTATTAATAACCCATCCAAACTTCATTTTATACGCACAAATTTCGAATGAGCTCTGCAACTTCGGAGGTGCAGACTGAGGCAATTTCGGGCTGCTGTGACTGAGGAAAATCCGGGTGCAGCAGTGGAACGAATTTTGCAGCAGCAACAAATTTTTTAACTCAGATTTTTTTAAAACTCTTTTCTTCTTCTAATTTCGCGGGGCTAGTTTTTACCAGCACTTGAGCAGCAGAGATCCAACGAAGATGAAGTTAGAGAATTCGTGAACTGAGGTAACAACAGTTCGTGGAGTTTAACAGAGATGCGATCTTTTTGTTATAGCTGATATAATTTTTTTTGGGTTGAGTTTTTTCATCATCAGCTGAAGCTTGACTGAGCTGATATAATTTTTTTTTGGGGATGAGTCTTTTCACCATCCTCCACACTCCTGAATTTTGGAGAATGGTTTACAGCAGTCCATTTTTTTGGGGACTTGCTTGGGCTTAAATTGCATCCAATGATGAGAATCCAATGAAGATAAATGAGGAGTGAACTTGTAGACTGTTGGAGGGTTTCCACAGTCATGAAACAAGCCCTAAATTTGATGAATCCTTGTAGTAGCAGACATTTCCTTCTTGCAACAGAGAAGCAGTCTGAGGTTTTCACTTAGGTATTGGATGATGGTCATCATACATAGCTCTAATTCAACCTTAGTCACGAATTGGAGTTTACCATATAGCCCGAGTTGGATTTTGTGTGAAGTTTTACCAACACATACATCCACAGTCAAGTGTATGTACAATACAGTTTTGGAGCAGCATTCACTTCACACAGTCCCAAAATGGCCATCAATTTTGTGTAGCACTTTTGATGGTTACTGCTGGAGTTGGAACAGTCCACCATACGAGCTCTGAAAGTTGAAGACTGATTTTTTGTGAATTTCCAAAGTTGACCCTTGAAGGCACCCTGAGGTTAAGTGCATCCCGAATTTTGCAGCAGAGGTTGATCTATGCTTACCACAGTCACGAATTGCAAAAGTCCTGAATTTGCATCCTTAACACAATCCAATGTTACAGCAACATCAGGCCTCAATTGAATTTCAATGGAGAAGAAGCAATGGACTGAGATTTCATGCTCAACCATAGGAAGAACTCTTGGAGAAAACCTTATCCACAGAGACTTTTTGGGAGTATAGCAACAACTACAATACAATGGCATGTTCTTAAAAGAAGAGCAATGATGCACTCCTATACAGTAAAATGATCTTATGCTAGTGAAGGTATGTATGTGTGCCCTAAGAAGTTTATACATTGAGATGCTAGAAATATATGATGCCTTAGAAATATTTGCACAGTGAAGTATGTACACCCTAGAAAAGTTTGCACAATGAAGTATGTTTGTTGTGATGTTATATACTATGAATGTTGTGTAAGAGTGATGTATATCAGCATTTTGGGCATGAGCATACTGTGCTTGAGGCAGCAACATAAAGAGGATATAGAACAAGTCTTATAGCATAAAGTCAAAGGTCTTTGACATAAGATGCTTTGATGATGCATGTCTGATGATGAACATGCAGTGTATGAGTGATGTAAACAACAGATTGGAATTCTGGGTGTCTCACAGTGATAATGGTTTTATTTGACATGATACGAGGAAGCCATGATAATGATAGTGTATTGACGGTGTTAACTTTAGTATGTAGACTTTGATAAGCTAACTGAAGATGATTTGAATGGTTCAGTGTTGATTAGCTGAGGACATGTTTAGATGATGAACACTGGAATTGACATCTATGCATAGGTCAAGGTATGAAGTGATGAATATGCACACGGTTGAATATGGTACATTTACAGTGGTATATGAAATGTGTGAGCAGTCAATGCATATGATGTATACAGTACTCTTTGAAGATGTATTCTGGAAAATAATAATGTATGATATAGTATGAAGATGTATCCTGTAATGATGAACATGCATGCTGCTCTCCTATGCTCCATATAAGGATGATGCATATACAATGCATACACATATGTACATGATGATATGATGCTGATGATGCCTTATAATACAAGCCCTATGATAATATGATGTTGCATATGATACATTCACCTTGATGAGGAAATGTATGATGATGACTCATACCCCTGATGAGTAGATGATCAGCTGTATCGATGAGCAACAGAGAGCAGATTGACAAAAATTGAGCAGCAGAATTGATGGGCAGTTTGACATGGTTGATGAGTAGAGACTGATCAACTTGACCAGCAATGTTGACATGGTTGATGAGAAAAGCAGAGATTGTTGAGTAGACCTTGAAGATTTGACAGTGACTAGAGTACAGAGGTTGTTGAGCAGTAGTGAGCAAATGAACAAGATGACTGATGAGTAGTGTTACAACAGAGTTGATGTGATGAGCAGAGATGATGAGCAACGTTGATGATGTGACAGAGATTGCCTTTGTATGATGACATGAGTATGGTAACACAAGTATACTGAATTGTAAAAGCAAGCTTGTCTTGCTTCTAATCAGGTTAGGATACCTCAAACCCTTCTTAGCAGGGTCTAAGAAAACCAGGCAGGGTCCTGGATGAAGAGTAGGTGCTCTTTGTATCAGTAGGTGTTGATTTTACCTGACGGTTGAAGCCAGACCAAAACTAATACAAAAAGATTTCAAAACTATATGGTGTTGTGTTCTTTTGTGTTATGGTTCTTGATGATTCAAATGCTTATGATATGTGAATGATGAAGTGGAAGATGTTTATGAAATGATTATGCAGTGATGAATTGGTAGTTAATTGCGACAAGTTAAGAAAAGTTCTAAAATTTCTTTACACTGATTAACCCCCCCCTCTCAGTGTTTAACACTTTATGCATAAGAATTTTCCATTATAAATATGCATAATGAAATGTTTCTAACCATACAACTCGTGCATTTGACTTGTAGGAAAGATTGTGTGCAATCGCCTACAAGAAAAAAAGAATGAGACTTGTTCCAAAGAACAAGCGACGACATTTCAAGATTCACTCTAATAATCCAAAATGAAGAATGATGATTAAAATGCGACATCAAATACCTGAATGGGAGTCCATAGTATCTTCCATATGGATCTACAAGATCCAACATGCAGTAAGGGGCAATATCATGGGATGCAAAGAAAGATTCGTAGCACGGGGCTTCTCACAAAAAGAAGGCATAAACTACGAAGAGACATTTGTAGCCACTGGAAGTCGAGACACATGACAGTCAGACTCATGTGTGCAAATTAAAGAAGGCCTTGTACGAGCTTAGAAGACACCCATGGGATAACACATAAATGAGGAGCTTGGAGATAACCTAGATTAATGAAGACAGTAACCTTTGGTACAAGGTTGAAGATGAAAGCATATAGAGGATGACAAGCTCACAGATGGGTGTGAGAAGAACTTTTGAAAAGGTTCAAGATAGAGGATCTTGGTATCCAATGACCCTATATGGATACATAGAATATTAGTAGCAGAGGAAGCTACTTGTCACTCCAGTATAGAATGTTTCAATACATAGAGTACAAAAGGCAGAGGGAGAATGATGCTCCACTTTAGAGGGAGTGACTGCAGAAGATCTCGAGGTTTGACATGGTACGACAGGATGGACAACTTACTGATGGTTATAGGATTTACTAAGAGTAAAGCAGATTACAACCTTTACTTCAAGGTTGAAGGAGGAATACCAGTGATGCTCCTGTTATATGACCTGTTCCTGACAGGAAAAGAGGAACCCGTTAGAGATGCAAGAAGGAGACTTGCTATCGAGTTCGAGATAAAGGACTTGGGTATGATGCACTACTTTCTAGGCATGGAGGTGTGGCAAAGTGCGGATGGAATCTTCCTTGGTAAGGGAAGTATGCATTAGATATCCTGAAAAGGCTTGGGATGATAGACTGGAAGGCCATGACCACACCTATGGCATCGAACCTGAAGCTATTGAGTGATGCTTCATTAGAGACGGTTGATGCCACAATGTATTGTCAGATGATTTGGTCATTGATGTACCTGACGAATATGAGACCAGATATTTTCTTTGCTGTGAACACATAGAGCCCGTTCCTGACAGATCCGAGACATGTTAACCTAATTGTTGCAAAGCATATTCTGAGGTACCTGGAGGGTCATTAGAGAGAATTTGAGGTAAAAAATGGGCCTCAAAAGGACCAAAATGTACTATAAAAATCAACCAATTACATTCTAGTAGATGACATCATCCCCCATGGTTGAGGTGGCATTGCATGAGTTAAGAATGCTTATTTGTCACATTTTCTATGGTGGATGAAAATCCATAGTTAACCAAGGTAGTGGTACAAGTACTTTTAAGTCATAAAGTGAAGTACTCACAATAAAAATCATTTCACACTTTCTCATAAAATAATATTATTGTCATTTTTAAGTAAAGTACTCATAATTCATAAAAATGTCTTTTCACATTTTTTTATAAAATAATATATTGTCATTTTCATGTTTTTTAATTTTAAATTATATATTCACTCAATTGTATTTAATATCGTAACGTCAAACTAATATATATATATATATATATAATCTTGTACTTTTAAAATAAATTAAATTCATGAATGATATTTATATGAAAAAAATATGTTAGTTATGCATATAAATTAAATTCATTTTTGTTTAATTTTATTTACAAGTTCAAGACAAATAAATGTTAAAGGACAATAAATTTTTGGGAATTTACAATGAATCTTAGTCACATCATTCTAGAGTTATTTTATTAATTTTATTTATAGTCAATTTAGAAAAGTAACTCAACCATGGTTATTTATATTGTGCATAAAAAGTAGTGTAGGAGGTGAGTTGTCATATATACCTACCCCATAAAACCCCTAACTCATAATATTTCAATATATCTTATATTTTTGTACTACATCTCTTAGGAGGCCCATTTTTGACCTCAAATCCTCTCTAATGACAGTTGACTATGGCCTCAAATATGAAGCGAATCGGAAGATTAACATGGAGGGTTATGTGGATTCGAATTGGGCATGCAGTTCCATTGATAGGAAGATCACTTCAAGGTGTTGCTTTAGTATGGGATCAGGAGTGATCTCTTGGTTTAGCAGGAAGCAGTCCTGCATGGCACTGAGTACATCCGAAGAAGAAGAAGAGCAGTTAAGCTCCAGTTTGTGATCTAGATCGAGATCTCTTGAAAGAGGGAGTTCTAGCATAGCCTGTGAGACAGGTTGTATGAGCATAAAATCCTGGCGAAGCTCGTAGGTTGCTCAGACGTAAACAGTCCTATCAGTTGTCCTCGGATGTAATCAGTCTTGGCGAAGCTCGCAAGTTATCCTTGGACGTAATCAGCCCTGATGTGATTCTATGCTAGAAATGGCCAGAGTGAAGTTTGAAGCACTTAAGAGAGAATCTTGGTGTTCTTCATATCGAGGTTCCTTCCAAGGGGAAGAGATGAGTCTGAGAGCCTTTCTGACATGGTGGCAGGATTGGTTCCTCCCATGGTCAAATGTAAGTGTTGTGCCCTTTTAACATGGTGTTAGGATTGGTTCCTCCCATGGTCATATGTAAGTGTTGTGCCCTTTTAACATGGTGTTAGGATTGGTTCCTCCCATGGTCATATGTAAGTGTTGTGCCCTTCTGACATGGCGGTAGGATTGGTTCCTCCCATGGTCCAATGTAATGATGTGCCC
Source organism: Pseudotsuga menziesii (assembly GCA_001517045.1). NCBI lineage: Eukaryota > Viridiplantae > Streptophyta > Pinopsida > Pinales > Pinaceae > Pseudotsuga > Pseudotsuga menziesii. Next base: position 10,486 of record LPNX010408958.1, on the reverse strand, counting down.
TTATGACATGGTGGTAGGATTGGTTCCTCCCATGGTTAGATGTAAGTGTTGTGCCTTTCTGACATGGTGGTAGGATTGGTTCCTCCCATGGTCAGATATAAGTGTTGTGCCTTTCTGACATGGTGGCAGGATTGGTTCCTCCCATGATCAAATGTAAGTGGTGAGCCTTTCCACAGATCGTAGTAGGTGTGTCTTACCATGCCGACGGATGTAAGTGCATATCCTTTCCCCGAATGGTAGTAGGTGTGTCCTACCATGCCAGTGGATGTAAGTGCAGAGCCTTTCCCCGGATGGTAGTAGGTGTGTCCAACCATGCCGACGGATGTAAGTGCAGAGCCTTTCCCTGGATGGTAGTAGGTGTGTCCTACCATGCCAGTGGATGTAAGTGATGGGGCCTTTCCCTGGATGGTAGTATGTGTGTCCTACCATGCCAGTGGATGTAAGTGCTGGGGCCTTTCCCTGGATGGTAGTAGGTGTGTCCTACCATGCCGATGGATGTAAGTGTTGAGCCTTTCTCGGATGGTAGTAGGTGTGTCCTACCATGCCGATGATATAAGCGATGAAGACGAAGACCTACATGGAGACTAGTCCTACAACCAACATGAAAAAGGGTTGGCTCTGTAGAACTTCTTATGACGAGTAGAATTGAGAGATAGCACGATTTTCTCGAGATAGCGAGAGCAGTGATGATGATGATGATCCAGTTCAATGATGATCCAGCTTTGATGATGACCCATCTTTGATGATGATCCAGCTTTGATGATGATCCTATGATGAAGACTTGTGCTAATGAACTGTGTCAAGAGAATACCTTCCTAGTTAAGAGGGAGTGTTGATGTATTTGTAACTTCGTAATGTATTCACTTGTATATCTTCTTTTGTATTTCATTGTACCCCAATGTTCCTATCGAGAGAATAATTAATATAATAAAGTCATGTAAATTCATAGAGCTTAACCCTCCTTTGTAAGTCAGGGCAATAGTCCCCACAATTGAGGGGTACTAGGTTTATTAGACTCTCCTAGTGAGATCGGCCCTGGTAAGTAATTGTCAAGTGGAAAACTAGTATAAATAGAGAGTGAGACTCTCTATTTGAAACACACACACTCACTCAACTATAGAGCATGAGTGATAGAAGAGGAGCTCTCACAAGTGAGAGAGAGAACAGTGGTCGGAGATCATATTTGTGTTTTTGGGTTTTACTTTTTCCATTGGTGCTCATTCTATCTCTGAGGAAGTTGCGGGGTTTTCTCCTTTATGGTTTCCCCGAGGAAAACTCTTTGTGTCTCTTGTCTCTTGTGATTATTGATGTGCATGTTATTCTCTCAGATAAGATCCTAGATCATATTGATTAAATGATAAAAATATAACATCTAGTGGTTGACTGACCTTAATTGGGTTCTTGATTGACATTCTTCCCTACAACGTTGGATTTCACTTGACAACTTGGTGTATGTCCTACATTATGGCCACATGGGAGGTTCACTTTCTTGGAGAACGCCCTGCTTGGGAAGATGAGCATTGTGCATCTTGGAGGATGGCATCAGAACCTAGACAAAAGGGAGTTGCTTGGATTCCTAGATGAAGAGGCTTGGAGTTGGCTTGGGCACACTTGGGATACAATAGTGTTCTTGCAGGGGCAGTGGACCCAATGGTGTGCAATGCTTATGGGGGGCATTGAGTGCATGTGGGATTGCGACAGAGGGGCGTGGACACATATTGTGTAGCTACATTATATTGGAGCCCTTATTGTGTGTGAAATCATCTTGGAGCATGACATGTGTACCCTTGGAGTGGAGTGCTTCACTTTTGTTGGCCTACCTGCCTTCAGTCCCATTTATAGAGAGGAAGGAAAGATCCCCTGTCAATTGTCATCATCATATGCTTTTATTTGTACTTAGGTTCATGGAGTTGGTCACATGGATTCATGAGGAAAGCCTAGGAGTTATGAATCTTAGAGGGGAAATCTTGACTCATGGCTTGGAGATTGATCCTTGTGCAATACTAGGGCTTATTCATGTGAAGAAGACATTTGTGATGTTCTCACATTATTATATCCTCATTTGTACCTTCTCTCTCTCTCTCTCTCTCTCTCTCTCTCTTGGAGTCACTAGGGTTTTATGATAATCTTAGAGCATCTTGAAATCTCGAGTTATTGTTTCATCAATCATCCCTTTAAAGGTTTGAGATTAAGGTTCTGTGATGAGTCCCTACATTGTATTTGGTGAAGAAGAAGAAAATAAGAGAACATCTCACCATGGAGAATTTGTTTCAGTGATTCATGCATGATGTTGGAACTCCTTTGTTGAACTACGATATTTTTTTGTTTTCCCCATCTAGGGTTTTGGAGAGCTAGTGAATTGTACTAATCTTGAGATAAAACTCTGGTATGTACAACAACTTCATATTGTGTATATTAATGAACTTTTCAGTTGTCCACAACTTGTGTCAATTTCATATTTGATTTGCAACTATGCATGTTCTTGATAAATTGCAATTTACAGTTGTATATGTCTTGTTGATTTAACATAACAAGAGCACAATTTTGTTGATCTAAATTTTACAATCTAATTCCCAATCCCAGTTTGCCAAGTTTTAGTGTCAAAATTTAATTCCCACCCAAAATTTCAATCTACTACATGTGTGTGTTTATCATTAAGTTGACATGACTTAAAAACATTAATGAAATATCACATATTTTAAGGCAGAAATTAAAACAACCGCGCCATGAAATTTGTAGACACAATGATTTTTGGAAAATATGCCTAGGAAAAACCCACGAGGGGAAAACCTGTTTGAGAGAGTGTATTTTTATTTCTTCATAAATTAAATGTACAACAATTAATACAAGTTTCTAGTACAACTTATCTCAACTGCAGACAACATGTTGTCTTAAAATGTGTGTTGAAGCTACTTAAATTTATGTGCAACCGTCTCAAAATTCATGCCAAATTAGCAGTGTATGGACCGCCACTTTTATCCTGTACACACCTAGAATTTTGTGCCCATAAATTTGTCCTTCTTGTAATTTGTACCCACAAAAATATTGAAATAATGCCTCAAATTTTGTGCCAACTTTACCTCAAAATTCGTGCTCAGAATCTACCTGGAAAATCACACCCTCTGCTATACAATTTCAGTAATTAATGTTGATGTTCCATCCTGTGATTTGTGTCCGAGCAGTCTAGAAATTTGTGTTGTGTCTCTCCTTTTTATGAGTGCTCATTAATTGTTGTTGTAGTTGCCTTGATGTACATGCCAACAATTTTTGTCCCTTTCACTGTTGCATCATCCTCTTCACAAGAAAATGACTTGCTCTCTCAATTCTCATAAAAGAATGGAATGAAACGTCTTCCCTTGCCCTTTTAATTTTCTCGTTTGGGTAGCTGAAAGGTTATCTAATCCAAGGGCCCTCATTTGTTTAGAAATACAGATGAGAATAATTGCACTTTATTTCTCTCCATAAATTAATTTTCACTCAACCACCACTTAAATATATTAAAAAGTCATTTTAATCACTAAAGTGAAATTAAATGTTCATCTCAAGAAATTTAATGCAAGGGTCATGTTATTTGTCCCTTTTAAGTGACTTAGGAAAAATCACTAGGGGAACAACTTCCTAGATACAAAAATCAACACTCCCTCCTACTGAGGAAGGTTTTCTACACCACTCGCAACAATTTTTTTTTAAATTGGCCAAGTCGGAACTGGAACCGGCTGATCCAACTGGCCAAATTAATTGGGGCCTTAAACCAGTACAAAACCTGAATCGGGGACCAGTTCAATAATGAACCTACTAGCCCAAACACTGAACTGTCTGGTTCATGACCAAAGTTGTATTAATCGGCTGATTATGTTACTAACCGGTCAGCCGATGACCATTCTCCTCTGCGGGGCCAAAAAAATTAAAATGATTGTTTTTAATTTAAAGAAAATAAAAACTAACCTAAACCTTTCCCTAAATGCATGTTAAACATTATAAATACGATTCCTTCCCTCCCTTTTCACTAACATATTTTCATCAAATATCTCTTTTCGTCGATTGACAATAATTTCTCTTATTGTTGATTGATTGTAAGTGACTTGTAGTCTTAAATTTGGAGTTGGATTCTGGGCATTTTGGAGTTGGACGTTGGAGACATGAATTGAAGTCTTGGACATTGGAGTGTCAAGACTGAAGCATGTTGTGTAGGAGGTCGAGAGGCTTGAGCTTGTGGTTGTAAGCCTATAAGTCAGACTGATAGTAAAGTTGTGAAGCTTGAAGTTTAACTGTGAGTAGGAACTTCTGTTAGTGACTCTGATAGTTGATTATTCATTGTGGCTATGTGGATTCTGGACTCTGGAGTTGGATTGTTAAGTCTTGGCTCTTGACAGTAGGGCTATGCTGTGCGTGGATTGTGGAATTAGAGAGTGGCAAGTTTGGAGTCTTGGACTGTGTTGGAGTAGTTACAATTTCCAAATTCAAGTTCAAAAATCAACTTCAAGCTATTTCAAGCCTCAATCCTTCAACTTTCAAGGTATGTTCATGCTCATTGCTAACTGTTAAATTATGCCCTTTTAAAAAAAATAGCATAAATCTATCCCTTTTTTTCTTTTTCTTAAACAAACTTGAAATGCAAAATTGTACATATCTATTGTTGCATTTACATTTTCAATTTTTTTTCCATTTTGCACTTGCAAAAACCCATTTTTGCATTTTCCCAATGGCTCCAAGAGACAAAGATGTTGCATGGGCCCATGTTGATACTATTGATGGTGAAATCTTTTGCAAATATTGCAACAAACATAAATGTGTGGCAGGGCATTCATAAGGTGAAGAAAAACTTAGCTGGAATAAGAGGCCAAGTTCTACCATGTGAGGCACCAAATGAAGCAATTGGAGAGATAAGAACCGATTTGTTAAATCAGTTTAAATTTTTTGAAGAAGATAAGGCTACGCAGGAAGATGAGATAGGGAGGAAGAGTGAACTTGTTAATGCCACTATGAGGAGATCTAGATTAAATGAGTTTGAAGGCTCTTCCTCTTCCCCTTCTTCTGTTTGTAGGGACCCCTTCTATTATGTTCCTCCCTCTCGTCCAAACATTTGTGAAATTCATCCTAAAAAGAAGAAGACCCTTCAACACTATTTTTATACACCTTTCCCCTCCTTTGCAAGTGCCAATGTCTCTCAACCTCAAGTTCAACCGGTCCAAATTCAGTCGACCTTAGATGAGCATTGGAAAAATAAATCCAAAGAAGTTGCTTATGAGTACATTGTTAGATGGTGATACAATTCAAATATACCCTTTAATGTTGCTCGCTCACTTTATTATCAACCCATGTGGGATTCCGTTTTTGTTGTTGATAAGGGCTTCAAAGGTCCTAATATGCATGACTTGAGAGGGATCATTTTTTAAGGAGGAGGTTATGTCCATAAATGAATACTTGCAAGGTAGGGAGTCATGGACAGCTGCATGATGTACCATCATATCATATGGATGGACTGATACAAAGAACCCTACAATAATCAATATCCTTGTCTCTTGCCCTCAAGGAACCATGTTTTTGAAATCAGTTGATGCATATGATAGGGTAAAATATGCAAACCTTCTATTTCAGTTGTCGAATGAAGTTGTTATGGAGGTGGGGGTGACAAATATTGTTCAAATGATCACATATAATGCCTCTAACTATTTCATTGTTGGTAAGATGTTACAGAGCAAACATGAAGCCATCTTTTGGACCCCATGAGTTGCACATTGCATAGACCTCATGCTTGAGGATATAGGAAAACAAGATTGGGTCAAGGATGTTGTAGAGCATTCCAAGGTCACTACAAAATATATATACAACCATTCATGGGTCTTGAATCTAATGAGGAAAAACGCTAGTAACATGGAACTTATTAGGCATGCCATCATGAGTTTCACAACTCACTTCCTCACACTGCAATATCTCATTTCCCAAGAGGAGAACTTGCAAAAGATGTTTTCATGTGATAAATGGATTTAATCTAAGTGGGCTCATAGACAAGATGCAAAAGAATCCAAAAAGAAAGTTAACGATAGTGCATTTTGGAAAAAAGCAGCAGATGTTGTAAAAATTGTTGAGCCCCTTGTGAAGGTGTTGTGGTTGGTGGATGGGGAAAGATTGGCCATTGGTTACATTTATGAGGCTATGGATCAGGAAAAGGAGCAAATAAAGGCAGCATACAAAGATAATGGCCTAGTATGGTCCTTTTTGGGAGATTACTGACATATGGAACAATCAACTCCATTGAGCTATACATGTAGCTGGGCATTTCTTGAAGACAAGGTATCGTTACAGAGTTCAATTAGGAGATGATCTAATAGGGGAGATCAAATATGGTTTGTATGATTTCCTAGAGTGCATGGTCCTTGATGGGAGTGAGCAGATGGAGATACATCGACATCAGGATATTTTTTAAGGATTCTAATATTATACTTAAGTATAGTATTCTCGGCGATTGTTTTGGATTGAAAAAAAACATGTTTATAGATAGGCGAATATTAAATATGAAACATTAAATTAACACTTAAATGTGTAATTTTTGGCAAATATTATGATAAAAAAAAGATTTATGTAAATATAGGCGATATTAGACACTAAAAGTGACCAAATAGCGAATTTATTTTTTGAAAAAATCCCCAAAAATAGCCAATTGGCGAAATTTCGCCCCTAAAAATTACCCTAAGATTCGACATATCATCTCTTTCGATATAGCCACAAACACCTTTGGAAAAAACATAGAAAAGAAGGCAAGGATGAGGACCAACCAGGTAAACAATTTCAAATTTCCGAGAATCCAAAGTTTGATTAAGTTCAAGTTCAATTGTCTTAGTTTAAGCTTTAATATTAAGTTCAATTGTTTAAGATTTATCCTTTAAATTGTTTTAGTTGAATTTGCAATCTAATTTGTTGAACTAGATTTGTCTCTCCAACAAGCTGGTGGGAATCATTTGGTAGCCAATGTGGTTAATTGCATAGCCCAATAAGCTTTTCATTTGGTAACGTGGTATCATGAGAACAATTAGTTAGGTAATATTCTTCGAGGGTGATGGGCTCAATGCAATCTCTAAATATGAATAAGAAGGGGTGAGGGTTCTCATTTTTTTTATCAAGATTCCATCAACGAGTGAGTCCAGAACTTCTATTAACCTATGTATTAGTAATTTATTCTTGTCAACGTATTTTGAACATATTAATCTGATTAATATGGTTGTTTCTAGTAACTAATTACGTCAAAAGGTGTATATATCTTAGATTTTTCAGGTGGACTACCATCTATGTTTTTTTATCTGTGGATGAGAATGAGACAAGTGAATTGTTCGCATTGATTTTATGGCCATCGTTCAAAATTCATAATTAACACTTGTAAAAAAAATCTCAAAATAACTCATGTGATAAATGCAATTTGTGGTAGTTGGAAAAAAAGTAAATAAAAAAGTAGCTCATGCGATAACTTCACTTTGTGGTGGATGGAAAAAAAGTAAATAATAATAAAAAAGAGCTCGTGTGATAACTGAACTTAATGGCATGGTAATTACGCCGATGGGCGTTTTTATTTGAGATTTAGGGTGCACTACGACTTATGTTTTTTCATATATAGACGAGGATGATACAAGTGTACTGTCGAGATTGATTATATGGAAGACGTTCAAAATTCGAAATAAACAATTATTAAAAAAAGAATATAAAAAATAACTAGTAGCTGATGAATGGATAATAATCTTAATAATGTTAACATGATCATTTTAATAATATGGTTGTCACTAGTAAATAATTACGCTGAAAGCTAAGTCACATGACACGAGGACACGGGACATGGAGGACACGAAAATACAAATATTCGACACGAGACACGACGACCCCAGAAATAGGACACGAGGGACACGTTTTATATATATACTAAAAAATTATATATATATTAAAAAAATACATAAAGATCTACATTTTTTAAAAACTAGAAGTATATACAATGTACATCAATCATAATATCATTCAATTGAAATTTGACAATGATGAATCAATAATAAAATTATCAAGGAATCATGAACTTTGAACCATAAATTGCATATTTGATATTTCTCATTAAACCACAAAAATCAAAATGGATTACATAGATATCGAGAGAATGCCACCGACAAATACAAAATAAAGTAGATACTACTTAGTACTAAGTCTAGTATCTACTGTACTACTAGATACAAAATGAAAATACTAAATAGCCACATGTAAGAATATCATAGCTCATCAATGGTACTAGCCATTGTCAATCATCTTCCTGCTCCTCCATGTCAAAATTAACATCACTGTCGTAGCTCTTTCCTCTATCCTCCTCCTCCTTTATACCCTTTTTGACAAGACACATGTCCAAAAATCAGGACACGTTCCTAGCAAGTGTCCGACACGTGTTGGAAAGTGTCCAGATTTTGGGACACGAAAATTATGGTGTCGGACACGTATTAAGGCAAGTGTCGTGTCCGACACGTGGAATACGGGACACGGGCCCTATTTGGAAGTGTCCTGTTACTTAGGCTGAAAGTTTTATATATCTTAGAGTTTTGGGGTGGACTACCATTTGTGTTTTTTTCTTTATCTATGGATGAGAATGAGACAACTAAATTGTCTAGATTGATTCTATAGGCGTCGTTCAAAATTCATAATTATCACTTATAAAAAAATCTTAAAATAGCTCATATGATAACTGCACTTTGTGGTAGTTGGAAAAAAAGTAGCTCATGTGATAACTACACTTTGTGGTAGTTGGAAAAAAAAGTGAATAAAAAATAAAAAAGAGCTCATGTGATAACTGAACTTAATGGCATGGTAATTATGTCGATAGACGTTTTTATTTGAGATTTGGGGTGCACTACGACCTATGTTTTTTCATCTACGGACGAGGATGATACGAGTGTACTATCGAGATTGATTCTATGGTAGTCGTTCAAAATTCGAAATAAACAATTATTAAAAAAAGAATATAAAAAATAACTGGTAGCCGATGAATGGATAAATGGTAGCAATGCATGGATAACTCATAGTTGATGAATGGATAACCAACATTTCATGACATATAACTAGAAGAATGTGAGATATAAAAAGAAAAAAAGAATATAACAAATCACTGATAGTTGATAAATGGATAACATGAAGAATGTTGGTGATAACATGTAGCTACGCATGCATAACTCAAAGTTGAACCCATTTAACTAGAATAATATGAGGAATAAAATACATTCCAAATTGTCTTCCATTTCATGGCTATCTCTCAACGATTTAATCCCTATCGACGTGATCCAACCACAAACTATGTGGATGTACTAGTGTGTAGTCCATGTGACAGTGGAACTCCATCTAGGAGTTAGAAGTCGAGCTAATGTGCTCAAGATTTATTCAAACTGCATTTTATAGCTAGGAGTTGAAGTAATGTACAGTTGGTGTGACACTGAAACTCCTAATAAACTCCTCTGAACTCATTTGATAGTTGCACTTAGTGGCATGGTAATGTGCAATTCATGTGACAATTGAACTCCATCTTGAAATTGAGAGTGATTTGATATTCATAATGCTTAGTGAAACTCCATTTGAAAGCTAGGAGTTGAATAGGTTTATATTAACTTTTAAATTAACTATTAGCTTAACTCCAATGATGATACAACTACGAGCTTAACAACAACAAATTAAGCCGTTGTTATATTATATGAAGTATTAGATACAAGTAATTGACACATTCTTTAAGAAAAAAACAGTATCAATGTGTCAAATATATGTTTGTTGGTATATTCCGAACATATTAATCTTATTAATATGTTTGTTACTAGTTGTTTATTTTGAATTTGTAAGCACCATAGAATCAATCTAGCCAATAGACTTGTTTCATATTCATGCAGTTTAGAAAAAACATAACTGTTTATCCACCCCAAAATCTCAAATAAATAAAAAACCTATATTTAAAAATTGTTAAGTTAGTTAATTTTTCATCATTTAAAAAACTGTTTTCTATAATTCATAGACATGTACCATGATGTTTAAACTTTACTTTTACATTTATTATTTTTATATAAATAATATTAATTATTTTAGCTTTTAATTCATAAAAAAATTAAAGTAATATATTCCTGTTGATATTTCTATTTCGATTCAAGCATTATGCATACTTCTACTTAGACGTAGGGTTAGCCAAAAGACCATATCAGTGCCACGTCACGCTTGTTCACATCCTTGGCATGGGATGGGTTTCATGTTGAGTCTTTATAATTAGTGATGAGTGTCCACATATCTCTAAAATAAACTACCGCCATTCAACTCATGAACAACACTTACATTGACTACAATTCAACTCGTAAATAACACGTACATTGTTATATGACAAAACTAACTCCAATTTGTTGGATTTAGAGACGTCTAATTACAATAATTAAGTTGGACATACGTGCATTATGATTATGATATCAAATACTGTCGCAAGATTACATTTATGTAA
>LPNX010408943.1:101758-137642 GCA_001517045.1 Pseudotsuga menziesii | reverse complement strand
TAAAAAAAAAATTTAAATTCCATTTAAATTGAGAAAAACAATTTAAATGGTTACCTCTTGGCTCCGACATTTTGAGGAGGTGGGGTTGCTTTTGCTAGATTGTCGATGTCCCTCGGTCGAGTTCTATCCCTCGGTCGAGCTGCGTCCCTCGGTCGAGTGATTGAAAATGACGTTTGGGGCCCGTGCGGCCCCTATTTATAATTTTTTTTGAGAAGGTACCTCGACCGAGGTATATACCTCGACCGAGGTCAATACCTCGGTCGAGGGCTTCAAAAAACCTCGGTCGAGGTATTAATACCTCGGTCGAGGGCTTAACAAGCCCTCGACCGAGGTACGTTTTTTTGATTTTGGAAAAATGTGCTTGCCAAAAAGTGTTACCCAGGTCCATGGATTCACCCAAATGATAAATTATGTAGCTCGGTTTAGAAAGGAGGAGCATCTACATTTTGGATCATCCCTCTCACGAAGATATTATGGAGAAGATTGCAATTAGAAAAATGTGAGTGGGGTTAAACATGCCTTCTACAGTTGTCTATGTATGCTCTATGGGTAAGTGTAAATTTAAAATTGCCTTTTAAAATAAATTTAAAATCTCAATTTTATCCTTCCAATTAAGGACATAAGTTATATCAACATTTCAAAAGGACAACATATGAAATTACCTATCCATATAAATTTCTCAAGATGTTGAAATTCTTATTCCATAAAGTTTCGCTCGTCATTCAAAATATTGGAAATGCCATAAATTATAATCACTCACTCACTCACGTCATGCATTCATTGCTTAGTTGTGCAAGATGATGAGTGATGACTGCCGACTATGAGGCACTAGCCATCGGGATGTGAATTTGACTCCTGGCCACTTGGGGCTACGATCTAAGGTGTAACAATTGTTAGTGACTATGACTATAACAACAACGAACAACTACTAGTCTACTACTAGGAGCGAAACGAGTGCCTACTACCTATGTGAACATGGCTACTAATGTTCGCTCATTTTTTGTCAAAATGAAATTCAAATGGCAGGTTTGTTGAGTCCTCCTCTACAAGACTTCATTTCTTGCATGAATATCACAGACTCGTGACAACTATAAACAACACTCAATGTCATGCAACTACAAATAATTGTAGGCAGCTAGGATCACAAATTATGCAGAGGTTGATTTATGCATTGATATAGAGAGAGGTGTTACTGGGCACACGATATGGAGAAACAATGAGTTAGAAAAAATATTTGGACCAAAGAACCACAATGGTTATTAATAAAATCAAATAAAAAACAATGATTGTCTCTAAGAATAGTCTTCAATTTGATGGGTGGCATGATCATGATGTAATTTCCCTCTATCCTTCCAAACATTTGTGGTTTCTCACAACATTTGTCCTCAACATTTGCCACAAAAATATGTAAAAAATCACATCTCTTTACATCCTCTTCTCTTTAAATCCCCGTCCCATAGTCATAATTAAGGACTATTATGCACCCACGTCCTCACCTTTCAATTGGGTCAAGGCACAAAGGCAACCGTAAAATATCAAATGCATAAAGACACAAAGAGTAAGAGACAACTATTGAGTAAGTCTTATATTAAATTTACCATATAAGACTTTAATTGACACTATCAACTGAGATTTGACACATTTAGAAATGGAGAGATGAGACATTATTTCATACAATATAAAATCTATTTGTATTGCTATGTTATGTACAACTGATATCTCTAATATATAGAGACGAGAGATGACTAACACATACTAAATATAGATGATAGAGATTGAGATCAAATAGATTGTTGATGTTCATATAAAAAGATTGTTGGTGTCCATATAAAAACAAAACCATCTATTGGAGTACATGGGTCCTCAACCGTTGTACTTGCAAGTTCTCTAGGAATCATTTTCAGCTACATGGTTCGTCAATGTTAAATAGAACTTGGTCCTTCATACGATGAAAATGTTTCATCTTAACTTTCTCTTCGAATTCACATCAAGCTAGAGCTTGATCCACATCCACTTTGTGTATAAGAGGGATAACATCATGTGATTCCGCACCACTTGTATGCATGAACATCTGAAACAGGTCTTACTACAAACCAGGGAATCAGCTTGCCAATGGCTAAGCTTTAAACTTGGATCAAAAAATTCTTCTGGGGTGTCTGGTACAACCAAACATACACCCTTGCATTACATAATGATATTTCACGTACAACAAGCATTTTTTTTAAATGCTTTTCTAAATAACCAATTATATATGAATTTGACCAAGAAACATAGCCCTTTCAAAACATTAAAGAGACTCCACACAACTTAAATAGCATAACTAAGCACACTTTCAATCAATAGAAACTTATTAAATCACAACTCAATCTTAATAGAAACTTATTAAATCACAACTCAATCTTACTTTTGTCACTGAGTGAATTAGACTGAATGAGCACGCACACCTCACTTCGCTATAACACCTCCATGGAGTGAGCCAATCACTTCTTCCTCACATCTCTTCATTGAAACAACATTCCCTACTTTCATTAATAGTGATTCCATGTTTCACAACTTGTGCAAATAAACACCAGGGATCAGCCAAAATGGCAATGCTGACAACTCATAGTTCTCGTCACAAGGCTGTCTATCTCCTCCACAATAACAAAGCGTATTTTCTTGACAGATCAAGAGGCTTCTAGAAATCTTGTTAGCACAGGAATCTCACTCCTCCACGGGTTGAACTCCCACGTAATAACTTGTTCTCCTCTTAGCAGCTTCTGTAAACAATAGTGATAGCAACAATTTTGCAAATAATTCTTGAAGACGATGATTTTTCAACGTTTCTGACAACAAATCCAAAGGAGGCTCAGGCCTGCAACTTATGCTCACCCAGGTTGGCTTCTTTTACACAGTGGCGACCTTCTCCACAAATCTGCAATGATTTTTGCAGCATCAACTTCTCCTCCAAAGCATCCGTCATGGCTTCTTCTTTAGCAAACGCATTAATTTCAATCATCAACAGAGGCTCACAATCAAATCTGACAGGATGCTTCTTCTCGTCTACGCACAACAACAATACCAGCGATCCCAACGATCTCTTGGGAAGTGGTCGTGGCTGTGTATAACACTTATCTCTCCAGCGATCTCAACTCAGCGATTTTTGCGTGTGGGTTGTGTTAGTTAGATTGGGCAACAATCCCAATCAACCACACCACAAAAGTTATCAGCGATCACAGGAAACGATTCCAGCGATCCGAAATGTAGCAGCGATAGCTCCTGTCCTTTCTTTGCAATCCGGTGCAGGATGATAGCACAAAATTCTTCAGCGCAGATTTCTTTTCTCCTTAATGTGACACCGATTTTTGAATCTGCTCTCCAGGAGAACTACGAACCTTCAACTGCAATCTCTTCTAGTGGCGATCTCTTCAACTGCGATCTCTCTTTTCCTTCAGCGATGGTATAGCAACTATGGTATGGGTGATCTCAGCAGCGATTGGGTAGCAATCTGATATGGGGCGTAATGGTCTCCTCTTGGTAACGGAGATATTGCTTATCCACGACAGACAGGCAGACAGGCTCTTCCGTGATCCGATTTGGCTATGGCAGCAACGATCCAAGCGATCCAGCGATGCAAGTGATTTCTATTAATAACGCACTCCTCTTCCACCGTGGCTCCTTCAACAACGATCTGCGCAACAACTCCTTTTTTCCCTAGCGATCTCCAGTGATAAGAAGCCTCAAAGCTCAACACAGCAAACAACACTCAAAACTCATGCTACAGGCATACTACATTAATAATCCTCTCTTTCATAGTCCTGAGCACTACCGTGAGGGAGTCATGATCGGTACTGATCTGATACCAATTTAGAAATGGAGAGGAGACATTATTTCATACAATATAAAATCTATTTGTATTACTATATTATATATTATTAATATATCTAATATATAGAGACGAGAGATAGACTAACAGATACTAAATATAGATAAATATAGATGATAGAGGTAGAGATAATATCTCAACCATACACCAAGCTAGGAGAGAATTTTTCATCTATCAATAGCTCACAACAAGATAAACATTATCTCTAATAGTTGGATTGTTGTGATATTCATATTACTCTTTACCAATGTGATTGCAAAGAATTCTTTGAAGGTGAGGTCCATAATTTTACATCTTCTTCCTAATTACCATGCTTCTTGGTAAGACGATAAGGAGGGTAGTGGCCTGCATTAGCATGGAAAATGGCTTCAACATAGAGGTAGATACATTAATTGTTTTCATTAAATGATTTAAATTTCCTACTGGTGACTATCGATTCACCGAATTCTGGATTGGTACAAAACATAAAAAAGTTTAGAGCCCCGAGCTCTTTATTACTGACACCTAGGACTTTCTCAAATCCAACCATTAACAAAATTCTTTAGGTATTCTAGTTCAACTCAAAAGACATATTGTCAATACTTAGACATGCAGTGAGTTGCAAGGATCTAGTTGACTTAGGCTTGATTCCATTTCCCTTCCATCCCATAGTTGTATGATGTCGCGATAAGTGTTGAACAACAAAATTTATGCCCCAACCCCGGTGATTCTAGCGTTGCTAACTTGTTTGGTATGTAGGATTTTTTTTTAATGTTTTTTTAGCTATGTATTATTTTTTTTAGGTGCCCAATGGCCACCATTCTTACATTTCTCAGGCTTGGATGAGTGCCTTCTCTCTAGTTTGAATTAAGTTCTTGGTTGGTTTTATATGTATTTTTTTGTTGTAGGTTTATTATAGACTTGTTTTGCTTAGTGGCTTCCTTTTGTACATAGTTAACAATAAGTAATTCTCTCATGGTTCTAGGTCTTTTTTAAGACTATATCTAGTTACAACATCTTGCACTATGCATAAAATCACATGGATGCCCCAATATGGTTATTGCATAGTAGAACATCTTGCACTGTTCATAAGATCATGTGGATGCCCCAATATAGTTATTGCATAGTCTAAGTAGTTTTTCTGTATAATGAAGTGTGTTCTAACTCAAAAAACACAATATAATTGTTGTTACATATATGTCAAATTAATGTGTTTCATGTAGATATTAGAAGGTTTTCAATGATTTAAAATTGAGAATTTTTAGGAAGTAATATTAGCCTTTTACATCTTTTGGGGAAAAAATTTAGTTAATTTATACTTATCAATTAAAGTACAATTATTTATATTAACTTTCCAAGAAAGCTCCAAGAATAAATTCCCTTATTAAGACTCGCCCTTCAAATTTGATCACCATGGGCACCACTTATAATACCACGTACAACAACAACTTACTTTCAGGCATTCGAACTAACCTGCCCATGTGGACATATTGCTATACATTTAATGAATTTCAGTAGATAGCTTAATTACATTGATTGTTGATCTTCATCCCATTGATTATTGAATTATGGCCAAACTTTCCCTTCCCATCGATTGTACTCACTAGTCAAGAGACACACACATTGGACAGTCAGGACTTCCATTTGAAGATGTTATTCTTCGTTGGGCATCCGTTTATGAGATCGAGCATGGCTGCCCTACTCGATCCCATCACCGGTAAACTTCTGGATGAAGCATTCATCGAGGTGGGAGGAGCCTTTTGGAGACTATGTGGGATAAGATCATTGGTGGAAAAATGGCTGATATCAAGAACATAGAGGATGCACGGATCTAGCTGCAGAGAAATATTAGTTTAAGAAAATATCGGCCAACTTTGGTGGTTCTGAATGATGTTTGGTCTACATCAGATCTGAATGACTTGTTGTTTAAAGCAAAAGGATACAAGACAGTTTTCACAAGCAGAGAGAATTCCATCCTTGGAAATGCAGATGGTGCTCATTGTTAGTATAATATGCCTATGTTGAATGACGAGGATTGTTTGAAACTTTTTTGCTTTTGGGCCTTTCGTCAGCCTACAATTCCAACAAACAAAGATGAGGATCTTGTTTAACAGATATGAATTAAACATATATACCCTAACATTTTCCCTTTACCTTACTGATGTTACAGAAATACTACTCTACTCTAGTAATCAATATCCAAATTCTTAATTTAAAAATAATATGATTTAAGAAAGATAGGAGATTTGTGGTAAGAATTATTTCAATTCAACAAGTTTCGAATGTTCATCCTCACGAGAAATACACTTTCGCTCTTTTTTGCAATGGGGTGTGAAGAATAAATATTCATTATTTATCATAACTCAAGGTTTTCAGTTTTTAGGTCGGTTTAGGGTTTTAGAGATTATTTTAAAAATTTTAGTTTTAAGTGATATTACTTTTATTAAAAAAAACTTTTATTAAATTTTTTTGAAAGTTTAGCAATATTTATTAAGATACTTATAAATTTAATTATTAATCTTCTTATGTTATTATTAAATGTTTTAGCAAATGTATTAATGTTATTTATCGGAAACTCTTTATGTGCGTGTTACTAAGGTATCTATTATTCCAATCTTATGTGACGGATGATGGTGTGAGTCAGCATGAAGGTATCTATCTGTATGCGTTTTCTTTCTGTATACCTGGTGAGAAAGAGAATCATCAGGGTTCTTTGTGATAAGTACATCCAAGAAGGGAAGGGATTTTTCCTCCTCTTTCTCCAAAGTGAATTTTATACTATCACATTGATTATGTATGTGGTTTTGGAACTCATCCAGCTTATATTCTCCATGTGGACAATTGCTAAATACATCATCCACAAATCTGAGCCACCATCTTGATTTGTGTGGAAATGAATTTATTGTTTTTTCTTCAAAATCTTCCTTGAAAGGATTTGCCATAATTGGTGATAGTGGTGAGCCTATTGCAACCCCTTATGTTTTCTCATAAATTTCTCCTCGGAAACAAAAATAGGTTGACCTGAGGCACATCTCAACCAAGTGAGTTGTTTCAAGGTTTGATACCTTCTTGATGACTTCAACGACCTCATCAATTGGATTTTTTGTGTAAGTGAGACTACGTCAAAACTAGTTGATAAATCATTATCACTCACCTTCCAATCTTTCATTCTTCCTACCAACTGCAAGGAATCTTTGATAAATGAAAAGGATTTGCCAACCAAGGGTTTTAGAGTCTTTGCTAAGTGTTTTTTCCAGATCATAGGTAGGTGATCCTATTGTGTTGACAATCGGTCTAACTGGTATGCCTGATTTATGTATCTTCGGTAAGCCATATATGATTGGCATGATCACGTTCTTAGGAGTGAGTTTTTTCTTGGTTTCTTCATCTAAGGAGGAATTTCTAATCACCAAGGTGACATCCCTTGCCACCTTTTTTAAATGGATCTTTAGTGATTTTCTTATAGCAACCACTTTCTAGATGTTCAATCATCTTCCTTTGATAATCCTCGGTTTTTAAGATAGCAGTGACATCCCCTTTGTCTTCCTTGAGAACCATCTTTCGTTCCTCGGAGCTTTTTTAACGCCAAGTAGTCATCTTTCATTATGTTTCTCTTCGGAGACTTAGCATTTTTTAGTACTATGGCACATTTATGTCGTATGTCTTCCGCCTTGTCACCCGGTAACCCCTTGATGGTATCCTCTACTGCGCAAATGATGTCTTCGTTAGGGATTTTTCCAGGAGCAAGGGCAAAGTTCAATCCTTTTTGCAGTAACTCATTGGTGCTCTTATCTAGTTCGATGTTGGACATGTTCATAACGCAATTCTTCATTTTATCAGCCTCAAGTTTTTGTTTTTCTTTGAGTTGATCAAATTTCAGCGATTGTTTGGTGGTGGCTTTTTACAATGATCTCTCTGCTTTGAGCACAGTTCCAACCTCAACATTCACCCAGAAGTCACATCGCAGCTTGTTTTTTTTATTAAATTTAAGATTTTTTATTAAATTTTGTATTTATGATTAATATTAATGTTATATTAATTGTTATAGTTTAAACAATATTTTAAGATATTTATAAATTTAATTATTAACCTTGTCATGTTATTATTAAATGTTTTAGCAAATGTATTAATGTTATAGTATCAAAGTTGTTAATATTAGAATATTTAAGTTGAGTCTACTTTATGCCTTAAATTATAATTATTATAGTGTTAATATTACTATTGTTATTTATTATTTATTATTATTCTTGTAACATTATTAATAAAATGTTATAGTCACCTTCTTGTTATATCGTATTATTACAATTGTTTAAAAGTTTTTTTTGTGTTAATTATCACAAGTTAAAGTTTTTTATAATGTTAATTAGTATTTAAATTTAATGTTTTTAATTATCTCGCAAGTTTTTTAATGATGGGTTTTCCGAGATTCTTTAAGTCTTAAGCCATTATCACGATTGAAGTTCCTCACACATTTTCAAAATTTCTATGGCTTCCTGAACTTTTCTTTTGTAGTAATTTGGGACAGTTGCTAAAACTTATGAGTTTTCTAGGCAAATGTAATGATGGGTGTTTATCTAAGAGGATATTGGTGGCCACCTGCCTATTCCACTTGGACCCCCACCATTGTTTCTTTCACTTTTTTAGTTTCCTTAATTGTAGCACAATTTACTATTTTTGGCAGTTTTTAGGTTCTAAACTTCTGGAGCCGTTTTGAGGCCCTAAACGACGTTTTTTCTACATGGAATGGTCACGCAAATATGTTCATTATGGTCTTAATATTTGTTGTTAATGGATGTAGCCCTTGAATGGTCATGCAAATGGTCACACAAATATGTGTCCATCCCAACTTTCTTTTCACTCTTTTAAAAAATTGAAAAACAAAAAATACCCTTTTGAAGATGACGCGTCGATGTGTGGGTTGTGTATTTTTTTTAAATTTTTGGGAGTGTATTTTTTACCCTGCGGATTTTTTTTTGAGTTGCTTCGAAGTTGTTGTCAATTCTAAGTGTAAGTTGTAGAACTAATTTAATAAAAAACCATATGAATGTCAAAACGCATGCATGATACCTCAATGGATAGAGGATTCAGTGATGACTCTATCGCTATGAACTCCGCTCAGTTGTGTTCCATGAATGGCAGCGTTTACACCCCTAGAAGACACAGAGAAACATTGATTTTCCTGTAAGAGAGTTGAATTTGTGTTTTTCAAGCCCTCGATCGAACTCCCGATCTAGCTATGGAGCTCGATCGAGGTTTTTAAATACCTCGATCGAGGTTTTAACCAAAGCTCGATAAAGGGTTTATTGAACACTTGATCGAGGGTTTGTGAAACCCTCGATCGAGAAAACTATAAATAGCTCGATCGAGGTCTTGTCTTTGTTAAAAAAATCTTACAAAAGTAGTTGAGAATGAAGTTAAGCATTGATGGCATTAATGTCATTTCAACAACCTTCCTAACACCATTTCCCACCTAAATTCCTAAATAAATTCTATATAAACATAAGACATAAACATCTTACTAATTTTATCATTCACAATGGCTTACCAATTTGAAACAATGCTTGTATTTTAATGCAAATTTAGCATTGTGTATTGTGTATTGTGTTTACATATTGTTGTAGGTGTGAATTTGGATTGTTTATTTTTATCACAATGGGAAGCAAAAAGTGTTGAAGTAAAATATCTAGTAGGAATCAAATCAACATCGAAGAAAATAGAGAGAAAGACAGAGAAAGAAAGAGGAAAAAAAGAGTAATCTTGAGAGGAGAAGAAGTTGCAAATCAAGCTATGATGGGAGAATCAAATGCCATTGCTAACAATATTGGTATTTAATATAAAAGTTATTGAATTTCATATTCATAACTATAATATTTTTTTTCCTAGTGATATAGTTCATATAATTTCATTCATATTTTCCTATAATTTCATATTACATAATATATTTAATTTCTTAGTGTTCTAGTTCATAATTTATATATATGTGTGTGTTAAATTGTTTAGAATGTAAATATAATTTTGTAATTGTAATTTTGTAAATAATTCATAAACTTATAAAAATTGTATGTGCATGTTTGAATTCATATATATGTATTCATAATTGTATGTAAATTGTATAATTTTATAAATTGCATATTTATATATTTAATTTCATAGTTAACTCTAGTTCATAATTTTTATATATATACATGTACATGTGTTAAATCAAGTTTAGAGTTTATTATAATTTTGTAATTAATTCATAAAGGTATATGTACATTGTATGTGCATGTATAAATATATATGTATTTATAATTGTAATTAAATTGTATAATTTAGTAAATTTACATATTCTTATAATTTCATATAATTTTATAATTTCATATTGCATAATATAGACTCACGTATAGACTCACATATATATAATTTTTATGTAAAAAATTACAAAGATTGTTCTCAATGGAAGTTGATTGCAGTGGTCATCATCGATTTTAATATTCAATTTTAATTTCATATTCATGTATGAACATTTTCAGTGTTCAAATTGCAATTTTACATTACATTATGATAATGATGATAAATACATTACAATTACAATTACAAGATCACATTACAATTACAATTACATTAAATTACAATTTTACAATTACATTACAATTTTAATATTGATTTAATTTCATATTCATGTATATGAACATTTTCATAGTGTTCAAATTACAATTTTACATTATACTATGATAATGATGATAATTACATTACAATTACAATTACAATTTTACAATTACATTAAACTACAATCATTACATTATTACATTACAATTACAATTGTACATTACATTACAATAATTACATTATGACATTACATTACAATTTTAATATTGATTTAATTTCATATTCATGTATATGAACATTTTCAAAGTGTTCAGATTACAATTTTACATTACACTATGATAATGATGATAATTACATTACAATTACAATTACAAGATTACATTACAATTACAATTACAATTTTACAATTACATTAAATTACAATCATTACATTATTACATTACATTTACAATTACATTACATTACAATAATTACATCATTACATTACATTACAATTTTACAATTACATTACAATTTTAATATTGATTTAATTTCATAGTCATGTATATGAACATTTTCATAGCGTTCAAATTACAATTTTGCATGTTACATTAAATAATAATGATGATCTCTAATTACATTAAACAATTACAATTTTAATTTTAAACGTGTACAATTTTAATTTGATATTCACATGTATATGAACATTTTCATAGTGTTCAAATTACAATTTTACAAATTACATTACATAACATATTCAAGCAAAGAGGTAGATATAATATTAGACATGTATATAAGAGTATTTGTTATACTCCAATGCAGAAGGAGGTGAATCTAAGTAGCCTTCATCATAAGGAAGAGAAGGAGATGACACAACTCTTCCATATCAACATCCATATCATGAAGACCAAGGTTGACTCTATATTGGATTCTACTTCACAATACAATCTCATAGAAGCACATTAATATGCATGGATGATTTAACAATGTTGTCAAAGAAACGCATAGACCATGTCAATAATGATGATAATTAAATTACAATTACCATGTTCTAGTATATGATAATGATGATAATTACATTACAATTACAATTACAATCACATTACAATTACAATTACAATCACAATCACAATACAATTACAATTACATTACAATTTTACAATTACAATTACATTACATTGCAATCTTGTACAAATGACTAGGAATCATACTTAATAACCTAATTTACTTAATAACATTCGTATTGGGACATAAGTCTCATCCACAACAACTGTGGGAAGTACTTGGGATTTTCCCTAAAACTCATTATGAGGAGTACCACAAAAACCCCGAAGTAGCTGGCCAATGAGAGGACCTGCCAAGCGAAAAGGGCAACGACCCCTATTGGATTGACTAGATTCCCACCTATGAGGAAAACCAAAGAGCTGTCGTTTGTGGCCAAGTGGTTAGAAGTTTTACCTGCACCGTGAAGTGAGGGGTACTGCCCCAATACTCAAGCCTGAGACAGCCTTGGTGGCCAAGTAACTACCTCTTAACAATTAGGAAGCCAATTTAAACTGAGGTCCATATTCATCGCCAGTTACTACTACAACCACCATTGTTTGCATTTATTTGTTAATTTGTTAACAAACAATGGCAATATATGATAAACTTAAAATAAAATATTATTCAAGCTTCTATAATTTATTTGCTAATTTTTTAACTAACAATGGCAATATGATAAGTAAAATAAAATGTTATTATTGAGCTTGCATTTATTTGTATTTATTCTTGAGCTTGTAAATTTATTTTTGAGTTTGTATTTGTTTATTGCTAGATCCTGGCCAAGCATCACAAGATCGTGCACCCTCTGATTTCTCAAGAGTAATTGGGAGCTTCAATGACATTGGAATGGCTGCTAATTGTTTAAGAGGGTTGGATGATGCCACTCAAGAAGAGTTTGGGAACCCGACCCCTGATCGTACAATCAGAGAGCATGTTAATATAATCAAGTTGTACTTTGAACAAAAATTAGTGATTACACAATCTCAAATCCTTCATGGCTTGATAAAACAAAAAAAATTGAAACGTGCCACAAAGTTGTTGGGTTTTAAGAATGTTGAAAATAAAAATGCATGTGAGAATATAACAAAAAATGTAACAACTGCATTATTTGCATTTGGAAAGTCAAGAAAAATTGATATCAGCGCTGCTCATAGGGCAATTACAACTGCTATTGTGGCACGAAGCACCTCAAGAAATCGAATGGTCGCAACAATGTCAAAGCTACTCCACGTTTATAGAAAAACACTGCACAAATACACTAAATTCAGGGTAAATATAGATGAAAATGATGAAGTTGCTTGTTGGGCTCTTATATGCAGAGAAGCATATAAAGACAGGATGGAAGAGGGCGTTAGAGAGAAGGTGATAAAGTATTGGGACAACCATTCTCGTGGTATACCAGATCGAAAACATGTCCTACGAAAATGTTCTGGCAGAGGCATTTATAAGGAGCATTGCAAGCATGTTATGGAGATGACAAGAGTTGCTTTGTTCGAGGAATTCAAAGAATCAAATCCCGATGTCCATATCTCATTTACCATGTTCAGTAAGTTGAAACCGTGGTGTATTAGGCCGAATATGATTCGGTACACTTGTTGTTGTCGATACCACGTTGAATTCCAGTTATACTATGACACATTTGTGGATTTTTGCAAAAAATATTGGGATGGTGAACTAGCTCCTCACACAGTGCGGGATTTTATTTCTATGATACTATGCAATAGGAATCCTGAAAATGTGTTTTTCAATAAAATGTGTGTAGGTGGGAGAAGATGCCATGAATGTGGTGATTTGGCATTGTTCCATAGGAAGTTTCTTATTGATCCAACACACCCTTGATTGTCAGGTATCACAGTTAAGTGGAAGAGATATGAGTATGTCTCCATGAATCCATCATCTTCTTCACATGTTCCATCTAAGAGGATCGACTTGCTCGAGGATGATATTCATATTTCAGACTTCATGGACAAGTTTCAAAGTCAAATTTACAAATACATTAAACACTTCCATAGGTCTAGGTGGGAAGATTTAGAATTTAAGCATTCTCATGAGGTTTTTGAGCCAGACACAATCCTATCGGTGGTAGACTTTGCCGAGAATTACACATTTGCTCCTCACAGAGAGATACAAAGTGAGTATTATCACTCCAAC
Source organism: Pseudotsuga menziesii (assembly GCA_001517045.1). Lineage (NCBI taxonomy): Eukaryota > Viridiplantae > Streptophyta > Pinopsida > Pinales > Pinaceae > Pseudotsuga > Pseudotsuga menziesii. The sequence continues at coordinate 124,036 of LPNX010408943.1, read as the reverse complement.
CAGGTGTCCATCTTCGTACATGTATTGTATAGACATGCTCAGGTGAGCATTGATAGTAGGGATAGCACTCCTCAGTCACACGATGTGATTAAGGAATATCATTTTTATGTCAGTGATAATCGTGAGCATGACACATTTTTTGTTCAACACTGATTTGGGTTGATTTATGATTCATTCAAAAAGAATGGGGTGTCATTTACAGAACACTGGATTTGGTCAGATGGGTGTGTGGGGAAGTTCAAATTGGCACACTCATTTGATTGGTTGAGTCGTCTTCACAAAGAGACGAGAATTTGACACACCTAGAGATTTTTTAAAACAGGGCACAAAAAGGGTGAACATGATGGCGTAGGTGCATCCATGAAATGAGCACTTTGGAGGTACCAAATGAGTCATAGTGCATCTCGACTCAAGTGCTCAGCATAAGTAGTTGAGGGGTGCACACAAAATTTAGGTCACCAAGGTCATGAACAATCAAGGTCGGTGCGTAGGTAGGAAAAACCAACAACTTAATTGGAATTTAATAAATGTGTTTGTATTATGTGTGTGTGTGTGTGTGTGTGTGATGTTTGTTATTCGATGCAGGTTTTTTGGGGATGTTTCCCTTGGAGATGTGAATAGATCCATGCCATGGTATTGTGAGACCATACCTAGTACGAGAGAACTACATTCAGTTCATAGTAAAGACATGGGCAACATATTTTCCATTGAAACAAGGAAGTATGCATGCTCCTGTGAGTTCTGCATTGACGCCAATGGACTAGGGGTTGATCATTGCGTGAACGATGCATATGTCAAACAATGGAAATATGTCCCTCTTAATCCAAAGGGGCCACATCTGATTCCATTGTGGCAAGACATGCACACTGACGAGGTAGTGGTTTCACTAGATCATGATCGGGCTTCTGATTTGGTTAAAAAAGTTACATGATACTTGATTGAATGTTTAATTCTCTAGTCCAGTACATGTGCATATATATATATATATATATATATTATTGTTTAATATTTGAAAATCTTGATGTAGGTGATGTATTTGTTGTAATTGCACCACCGGGAAATGTTGATCATGTGGCATACTTTTTGATGCGGTCTACACAAATCAAAAGTAGGTTGGTGCGTCCCTATGTTGATGGAGAGTTCACGTACCAAGTTGGTGACCTAGTTGTGATAGGCCACTTTTTTGAAAAAGTGAGAAGACAAGGTGACTATATTATTTACAGATATTTTATACCTGAATATATATCTTGTCAGTACTGTCATCTGGTGGTGGCAGCTCAGATACATCTCATTGAAATGAAGGTGAAGAGGGGTGAACCAAAGAGATGGAATATTTCAATAGCTGAACATGTTCGTATTACGGAGACATGCATTCCTATAACCCATTGGCCGGATGAATTAAGGTTATATGTCACTTTTAATTTCAGGTATAAAAAGTTATATCTGTAATTAAAAGTGACATAAAATTAAAAAGTTATATCTGAAATTAAAAGTGACATAAAATTAAAAGCATGAATTAAGGTTATATGTCACTTTTAAAACTGTGAACTTTGCAAGTCAGTTACATAACACATATTTAAATTATATGTAGAATGTGATAAAAAAAATTATATATATCAAACATATATATCTATGAACTCACCTCACTCGAGTTGAGTGTCAGGTTTGGGAGGATGGGCTGCTAAGAGGAACCTTCATCACGACCTGACTGATGAGTGGCTATCCACTCATCTGTAAACATCACAACGGCTTCAACGACCTCATCTACAGCTGCCTGTGTCTGCGTATGTTTCCACATGACATGAAAATGGTTACATTAATTAATTACAATTTGAACTTGAGAATTACAATTTCAACATGTAAATTATAATATGAACAAAAAAATGCAAAAAAATCGAACATAAATAACTAGTACCTCATCGATTGGCGTGCCATAAGTAAGACTCGAGCGGGGCTGTGTAGAATCCTGTGCAACACCCTTGCCTCTATCCTGTACAATATGAGCAAGATAAATGATGAAATTTAGATTATACCAAAATATTACGTGTTCAACAATTGACTCAGTTAGAAATTCCAATCGAGAATGACAGTTAACACATACCTCATAGACATGGGAAGGCAAAATTGTAGTGGGACCTCGAACAAATGCATCACTGCCAAAAAGGACCTCCATGAAACTAGGCTCCTACATGGAGGTCTAACACAAAGAAAAGTATTAGTTAAAAAATGATTCATTTAAAAATACATTGTAATCATGACAATCAAATGATGACAATAAAGATATACCTGCCCCATCAGTCGAGGACTGCATCTATGATGCAGTCCAAAATATGCATCACGGGCCATGATAGCATAATGCATCAGTGTGTCGCGATCAAGAATGTTGAGAACATCTTCGATCACCCATTGTATCTCAGGCTCTGCAGGTGCAGTGGGTGATCTGTGTCTCTCTACCTGCACAGCCATCATGGTACCATGCATCATCATGTGTGTCACCTCTGCCAATGCACTCTGCTCCTCATAAGCTAGCTGAGATGACCCAGCTACATCATCTGTCCTAAGCATGGTCCTGGTAGGGTGACCTACCAAAGGCTTAGGCTCTGGCTCTGGCTAAGATCTAGGGTCTCTCCTAGCCCCAGGACGTGCATGACTGCATCCCCCACCAGCACCATAGAAGCTCGATAGTGTGTTGGTGTAATCTAGGTGCATGTACAGGATAAAATATGCAAATATATGTTTTGGAAAGTATAGTGGGACCTATTCATGGTGGGGAAACATGCCCCATGCTCCAATAAACCTATTGTATACATAAAGAGTTGCATCCTCTAACTTAAACTGCTTGAGTCTAAGCGGTTTACCAACAATGTGATTAGGAGGGATATCGAATAATGTTCCCTTCACATCATGTCCAGCTGTTGCATATTTCACTGCGGCCCTTATTCTCTGACATGCACTGACCCAAAGAGAACTCAATGGTCCAATGGACCTGTAGAACTTCAGTAGATTGTCTACTACCTCTAACATCATCCACATCGAACGTGATGCAGGAGAGTGCTCTGAAATCTCTCGGACGTTTACCCGCAAATTGTCACGCTAATTGGTAATGTCTTGCAACATGATACATGTGATCTCATCCTCCCATGGTGCTTCCTCGGAAGGGTCAGGGCCCTCCTGTGCAGCACTTGAAAATTAGATGAAAACATAAATGTCATTCAAAATTTACATACATCAACTGTAGGTGAAATTGAAATCAATATAAATTAAAGGTACTGATAACTAAAAGAAAAATATATATGCATTTAATGTACTTGTCTCGTGGGGAACCTCCCCATCGACACCAGCAGTGTCATCCTCGCTACTCACATGCATAGAGCGACTGCCAGTGTGGCTGTCACTCATCTCCCTAGCAGGAGCGTGTGTCGACATAGAACGCCTAGGAGAACCTGTGAAAATAGAGACACGAGTTGATTAAATATACACATATGAAACAATTTAATTTGTTGTTTAACTAACAAAAAAGAGTGCATCATGCACAATTGTATACTTACAAGTCCTCTGTTGACCTCCGGGGTGAGGAATGGCCATAGATCTGCCAGTGCTGTGCCTTCGACGAATCGAAGAACCTCGCTGTAGAGATGCATTTGCATGAAATAAGGAATAATAAATGCAGTCAGCATACTATATAAGATAAATGATAAATATTTCAATAGTAAAGATGTATATTTGAGATGAAATTAATATATCATCACATGGTGCACATTAATAATGGGAGAAGTATCGTGAGTGTGAGCACAATCAGTAAGGAAATGACACATGCAAATGTATTTTTCACAGATAGTTGAGATTGATCATTCATGTCATGTGTGTGAATGCAAAAGTGTTCTTGGGACTCATGGTTTTCACTTAAAGTTCGGAGCTCTAACTTTTCAGATCTCAATCTAGTAGTTCAGTCTCTAACTTTCCATTTCGATTTATTTTAAACTTTACCTATACACATAATTTATGTCGATATCGTTTTTTTCCACTAGGTACAAGCCAACCATTTAATCAAGGATATTTAGAAAAGTTACAATAATATGAACTCAACATGTCTACCTATCTTGAGAATATATCATAGCAGCCCTCTCCCTTCCCTATGGTTTTATGCTAACTTTAGCAAAAACTGAAACAAACATAGATATGTGTTATGTCTTGATATAATTTATTATTGATAGTATACTATTGTCGTATTATGTAGAATAATAGATGTGCCCACATTCAGATATATTAGCTAATGAATGCGTGGAACTTGGCTACCCTTTTGCTATTATTGCCATCAATATTTCTCCGTTGCAAATTGAACCTCCCATACGGGGATTAATAAGATAAAGAGAGACTTAGTATTTTAGTATATTCCCTATGCTTTTTTTATTGTGCTTACTCAGTTATTTAATGCAATGAATGAAATACATACATTTCACATAAAATCATAATGGCAAGGAGGACGTCCAAATGCAAGTCTTCATGGATTGATGAATGGGCATGACTATTCACATAAGCTAAGGCAATAAGGAGGGAAATACTAACTTATCCTGACTAACCTATCCTGGATGGAAAATGTCAACGTCTTAATGTATAGATTTATATATTTTATTAGTAATATATTTTACTATTATTTTAAAATATTCTAAATTTATAATTTATAATTTTCAAAATGTTGAATATAAATCTATATATTTTTTCTAAAAAATATATCAAAAATATAATTTTATCTTAAATTATGGATTTCTATTAATTTTTTAATTTAATATTCTTTAAAAAAAAATTAAACCATGGATTTCTATTAATTTTTTAATTTGATATTTTTTTTCAAATTTACAAACTTAAATTTATTAATATTTTTTTCCTTAAAAAAATAAAATATCAACAAAAAAAATAAAATATCAACATTTTCATAATACATTTGAGCGTCAAAAAAAACAAAAATACATACTTGTACACTTTTCAATAAACTAAAATCAAAATACGTCTACTAAGTCAAAACATACATATCTTATTTTATTATGAAAAATTATTTATAAAAAATATAAATATGAAGTAATATAATAATTTAATTTTAATTATAATTATTTATTTAAATTAAATAGTTAATAGTTAATATATATATATATATATTTGAATATATATTAAAATATTTAAAATAAATATATGGGTTTAGATAAATGTCTCCGCATGTTTAAAGTTCATGATTGTCTCGCGTCTAGGGTTTGTATTTTTTTTCAATCCTCCATGTATTCTCATAGGATTGAAAAAAATTGGGCAGCATTTCTGCTTGCCCGACACACATTTCAAAATTAAACCGGCAGCATAAACGCTGCCGTATAGAAATATTTATCCAAACTATAAATTTAAAATTTAAACTTAACAAATTTGAATTTTCTCAATCCTCCGTGTATTATCGGAGGATTGAAAAAAATTGGGCGACATTTCTGCTTTTCGGGCACACATTTAAAAATTAAACTGGCAGCATAAACACTACCGGTTGACAAAATATACATAAAACAAAAAAACAAACTAAAATAAATAACAAATTTCAATTACGATTTTATAAAAATCCGGCAGCATTTCTGCTTGCCGGCACACATTTCAAACATATTAGACGAAAAAAAAACCTACAATCATCAATAAAAAAATATTTTCAATTTCAATTTGAAACGAGTAACGTTTCATTTAAATTTCAAATTATAAGTTTTGGGTGTTACCCCTAGGATCCGAGATCGTGGTGGAAGGCGAAGGTGGGCATCCCTTGCGCAAAATATTGCTCAAGGTTACAACAACTCATTCGAGGTCACAGCAACTCGGTCACGGGTTCTAGCTCGATCGAGGATGTGCAGTGCGGAAAATGGTGAATGGCCGCGGTTGCCCGCGGCCTTTTTATAAAAAAAATTTACCAGGGACCTCAATGAAGGTTTGGAGCTCGGTCAAGTTTTGTAGCTCGATCGAGGTTTTGTCAAACCCTTGATCAAAATTTTGTTTAACCCTCGATCGAGGTATTAATAACTTGATCGAGGGTGTGGATTTTGCTTTTTTTTGAAATTTCTTTGCCAAAAATTGTGACCCACCTGCATGGATGCACCCATAATTCTTTTTGAAACCTCCAGGTTGCGTCTCAATATCGACGAACTTTCGTCGCAGGTATTGCAAAACTGTTGAAACCCAGGGTGGCTTTCCAGGAACAGCATCGCTATAGAGACAAAGTTTCGTGGAAACATTACCATTCAACTTGCTGATTTCGTCGAAAGTGATTGGTTTTCCACTATTTTGCATGGAATAAATTTTTTTTCAAATTCCATAATTCGTCGATCAAGAAACCAACGTTCGTCGAACGTGTTCCACAGTTTTGCATGGAAACAAAATTTTGCCTAACATCTTTTGGCCATATTTTCGTCGTTATAGGGACAACAACTTTGTCAATAAAGCAACGAATGCATGGAAGAAAATTCTGTTCAAATTCCAGAATTCATCGATAGAGAGCCAAACGTGCGTCGAAAGTGTTCCACAGTTTTGCGTGGAAACAAAATTTTGCCTAACAGTTTTTGGCCATACTTTCGTCGTTACAGGAATGACAACTTTGGAGAGATGAAACATAGACAATGAATTAAAAAAAAACAATTTCAAGGCCACCGTATAGAAGACACGTGGCAACTAGTTTTCGTCTCTATATCGACGACTTATAAAGTTTGTCATTATATCCACGAAATAAGTGCCACGAAACATAGCGACCGTTATTGTCGCAATTGAGATGAACAAACGTGGAAATAGAAACGAAAAACCGTCGTAATTTTGATATTATGTATTAGTACCAAACACTCACACTCCATATATATACCCTTGTTTCCCTCTAATTACCCACATATATACTCTCTCTCACTCTTGAACTCATCCAGCTACACCTAAACCCCAACCGCTATCTATTCCCCAACCCCCTAACACACCACTACCCAATTCTCTCTCTCTCTCTCTCTCTCCCCCCCCACACACACACATCCCATATTTCCCCTAACTCATACTAAACCCCCTATTCCCCCAAATATTACTAACCCAACCCACCTCCTCTTCTCCCTACCTCTAACCCCCTTGCCGTCCTCTTTCTCTCCCTCGACTCTTCTCTATTACCTCTCCCTCTCGCTCTAACCTAAACACATGCACTCCATAGCTATACCCCCCTTTCCCTCTAGTTCCTCCCTAAACCCCTAACTCCCCCTCTATCTCGCCCCCTAACACTTACTAACCCATTCTCTCACTCTCTCTCACTTTCCAACTCATCCAAATACACCTAACCCCCAACCTCCTATTTATTCCCAAACCTCCTAACACACCACACCCAATTCTCTCTCTCTCTCTCTCTCACACACACACACACACACACACACACTCACCCTTACACATCCATAGGTCAAACCCTACCTATAACACCCCCCCTCCACTCTCTCTCTCCCTCATAGACACACATCCATATGTCTCCCACTACTGCTAACACCCCCCTCCTCTCTCTCTCTCTCTCTCTCGTCTCCCCCTATTAACTCATACTAACCTCCCCATGTCCCTCGTAACTCATATTAACACACCACCACCCCATTCGTTCTCTCTCTCTCACACACACACATATCAATAGGTCTCCCCCTAATACTAACACCCTCATTCTCTCTCTCTCTCTCTCTCTCTCTCTCTCTCTCTCTCACACACACACACACACACACATAGAGAATAGCTCATACTAGTGCACCGATATTTTTTCAAAAGAAATTAATATTTTCTCTTTAATTATCTAAGTGATCAAACCTCGAAAACACTACGTCAAGTGTGGGTGCATCCTTTGAAGGTATTAATGAAATTATTTTGAAATGGTTATTTTATATCATGTAGAGTTCGGTGTCCTTTAGTGCACCATGCATTTTTTTTTTCAAAATGGTTGAGAAACGTAAGAGTTATGGAGGAAACACTAACAATGTGTTTTTTGAGTCAAGGAGTCATGACACAAGAAAAATAAGGAAAAATCGAAAAACATATATATTCTTGTTAAAAATTACTTATTTGGAATATGCAGAAAAAAACTATATCTGTCTCTAAAATTTCATAAAAAAATGGTGTACAACTTATTGTAACCAACGGGTAAACATGAGCATATTGAAAAAATAGATGTAATGCTCAACTAGCCATTGTTTATCATACTCCAAGGCATAGGCATGATGAATCCGAAGAAAAGTCCAAAGAAGACACATAGGCATAGGAATTCCATACTAGAACATGCGAAGGTTTGGCCATAGTGGCAAGAAATGTGCATGCGTTTAGTTTAAATTCATTTTTTTGTGCCAACAAAAATGTGCACGCATTGTAGTTTTACAAAATGCACACATTTTTTGTAAAGCTACAACGCATGCACAATTTCAAACTTTACGGTTTTGTTATTTTGTTGATTATAATAGTAATTATATTATTTTCCAATGATAACATTAAAAACAGTTTGGGGTGATAAGGGGTTAAAGGTAGAGGGGAAAGGAGTGGTAAGGGTTTAGAGGTAGAGAAATGGGTGGGGGTTGCTATGGGGTTAAAGGTAGAAAAATGGGCGGGGTTGGTAAATAAAGGAGGAGGGGGGGTGTTAATGGGTTATAGAGACACAAAGAGAGGGAGAGGGGTGAAGGGAGAGACATTGAGGGGTGTTAGAGGGTTATATGGAGAGAGAGAGAGGGGGGTGTTAAGGGAATGTCAACTTCCAAATATTGTTGTAGTTCTACTGCTATTTCTTGAGAAAGTTGAAAATGTAAAGAAACAACTTTGTAGTATTGATCCTAAAGTTATTCTATTTATGTCTAAAATAAAGAAGCTCTCAGTTTGTGCGCTGGAACATATGGATCTTAATAGGATTTATACAATCTATGTTTTATGAGAAACTGACCTTAGAACTTCTCATAGCAATGACAATGAATCCTTGATTTTGCATTTGTTAGCAGAAGAAGATCAATTTGTGACGAAAAAATGTAGTTATTACATGTAGAGGTAGTGGTTTCCTATGGAAGATGAGTATAGGGTTGACCATAGGAAAGATATCAAAAAATGGGCTATTATATTAGCTTTTCCAATGGACGAATGAATTACAAGAGGAAATATGGTGGATGTACGAATATATGTTTTTAGTCACAAAAAAATGGTAACTCGATTTCCTTTGTGTGGTTAGTGAGCGGCATGGGTTTTCACTTTATTGTCATCATAGATGGAGTGAATAGAAGTTGAGTTGTGGTGTTCTATGCAACAATATCTATAATATTTTCATGGGAATCAATACAACTTAATTTGTTATGTGTAATAAATATAACAAGGTGAGTGATCTATGGTGGTTTATTTTATTTGTTCTTTAGTTTAATTGACAAATGATGTGAGACATGGATTTTATTTGTTCTTTAGTTTAATTGACAAATGATGCGAGACATGGAGCTATGTGTGTGACTTTGTGTTGTAGCAAGAGGTTGAAAATCCTTTATGAGTTGCAAATATGTCAAATGTTGTGACTCCCTAATGACTATGGTTCTATGGCAAGAAACTTCCATTGTGAGAGACTCTAAGAGAATCCATGTGCTGCATCAAGTAGTTTCAGAGAAAGAAGAACCTACAGATGAAAATAGTGCAAATTTTTGAGGATTCAAATGCTTGCAACATAAGAGTGTAGCTGCGTAGAATTGTTTCCATGAGGAAAGGTGTAATGCGGTGGGATAAAGGAAGGAAAAATGCATATGATTCCAACAAGGGTGGTATGTTGGGTAGAGTTATCGAAGAAAATGACCAAAACATGCCTCCAGAAGTCAAATTGGGTAGAAGTTGTAGAAGGAGATACAACTCCAATATCGAATAGTGTTAGGTGTGGGAATGCATTGTGGATGAATTTACAAGTCATTGTTGTAGAGATTCTACAATGGACTTGTAGTGAAATATCAGAGAAATATATTTGTGGAAGCTTGTAGAATGAGAAAGTGCATGTTTTGTGGAAAGTTACAACATGACAAGCAGAGAGATACCTGTGGCAAGAGGAAAAACTAGAAAGAAAAATGATGGTGTCATGGTAGTGAAAGATTAGAATCTTCTACAACAAATGATGGAGAGAATGGATGCCATCATGTTGGCTTAATAGAGGGTATAATTCACAATAAAACTGATCTAGAGGAATAAAGATGATGGCGTGCAACAACACCAAATGAAGACATATATAACATAGTTTTATGGAAGTGAAGATCCAAAAAGATTGTGGAAAGTATGGGATATATGCAAAGTTACTTTGACTTCCATGAAGTTGAAGAAGATAGTGAGTGCATATTTTTGGCAGTAGATTATGGAGCCATGCATATGAATGGTGGCATTCTTTGATGATGGATAGAAAGTGGAGATGAAAATATTACAAAATCTAGTCTTGGGAAAAGATGGTCATTGAGTTAAGAGGTAAGTTTGTAAATTCTGAGTATATTTCGAAGATGTGTAGAAGGTTAGAGAAGTTAAAGAAGAATTATAGACGTGTACATAATTATTTTGAAATTTTTTGTAGAATGGCCATGAGAGCTTGTTTTTTATAGGATAGTGAAGAAACGTTTATGTTGTTTGTCGATGGATTGAAATTGTCTATAAAGAGGACTTGATAGTGTGGGTAGTATGCAGTTATTGGAAGATTATTATCATCTAGCCTTGAAAATTAAGGGAAATTGAAGATAAAGCATGAGAGAACATAATGAGAAGAGAAAGAGAATCTATTAATTGTACCAGTGAACTATATGTGGTTGAGTAAACCAATGAAAGAGGTTTCCATTAAATTTATAGCATGATAAGGGAGAGTTTAGAGGAAAGATTCGTAATAGAGGATTATAGCGAAGATAAAGTGTAGTGAAAGAGTTTCGACAACAAACACAAGAGGTACTAGTATGTGATGATGTAGGAATGGAAAATGATGTAGTAGTAAGTGGAGTAGTAGAGAACAATGTTATTGTAATAGTGGGGTTTCAAGAAAAGGATGTTATAGAAGCACGAAAGATGCAACACATTGAAGATTATTGTAGTAGAGAAATTGTTGCGGTAGAGGAAATTAAAGAGATGCTTGAGCAACAAGAAAAATAGAAGTGCTCTCAGAGTGAAGTGATGGTTGCAAAGAAGGAGAATGGATAAGAAGTAAGCATCATTGTGTTTACAGTAAACACAAGTGGAGGGATATGATATGATCTGGTGGAATCCATTAAACAAAGGTTACAATTATTGGTGGAAGAAAATGAATTGTAGTAAGTGGTGGAAGAGGTATGAGTGATGTTGTTGAAGGCTATGTAAATGAATAAAGTGGTAGATCTAAGAACAAGTGTTAATCATTTTTGTAGTTTCAAATGACAGTGGTGCAAATTTCACGAAGGAATAAGGGTGCTATAAGGTAGAGAAGAGGTAATGCTAAGAGGTGTGAAGCATGAAAGAGAAGGAAAAAGAAACAAAAGAAAGAAAGTTATTTATTGATTATTGATTTAGCAATGATTGCTTGAGCAAGATGCTTAGGTATTTCAACTCAGGGTGTTCAGGGTGTTTGAAGTAGGAGCATCCTAAGTGCAAACAACCATCTAGGATAAATTTCATTTATGTTGAATAAGTTAGATGTGGATTCTACATATCATTGCTACATTAAGTTGTTGCTACGATTTGCTACAAATATGTGGTATAGGTTGTTGTAAATCTATGCTACAGGTTGCTACATATATGTGCTATGAGTTATTGTAGATCACAAACTTGCTACAAATCCATGTTTCTTGTGTGGACATGACACATGGATATCTAATTTTGTTGTTAATGAATTAGGTTTTCTGAAATATTATTAAACGAATTGGTTCAACATAATTAAACCATAAAAGACCCATTGTTAAAATATGATCTGAATCGTTGCTAAGAGAAATAATAGATGGGTGGTAGTTTAACTGGCATTTGCTTGGAAGAGGATGAAAAGAGCATTCAAAAAATATTGTCTTACCCAATATTTCCCACACAATAGAAACCCTAAAACTTGAAACCCCAATAGTTTCCCACACAAAACTATCAAAGTGATTGTTTTCTTTGAAAGGTTGAAAATGAGAAGTGGTTGGTTATACAACAAAAACTCCAAAAATTAAAAACAAACTCAGATCGAATTTCATTTGACATATAACTCCATGAATGAAAACAATTTGGGCTATCATTATTGGAAGTTCTACTTAACTTACATGTTCCAAATATTTCTGAAGAAAATTCAATGATGGGAAGTGATAAGGTTCAATCTTTGATATTGATCATCTTTCCAAGTACGGGAAATGCAAAATTATGCAATGCCAAATACCCCATTCCTCCTTTCCAATTTTCAAAGCTCATATATAGTGGATTTCACTCTCTAGAATAGGTTTTAGCCATGTTTATAAATAACTTCATATTGATGTTGATTAAACTTTTAGTTAATAATACATTATACCTAATATTGATCAATATCCTCTATAATTGGGAAGAAACTGGAGGGAAGGAAACTCTAGAAAGTCCAATCACTTGTTTTCAATTTGAATGTGTAATATCTCAACTGATATTATACCCTTGTTTTGATAACATGTTTGTGGTTTATGTGTTTCAAGTGTGTTTGAGATATAACAAAATTTGCATGCAAAACAAGTGACATGCCAAAAATCCCTAAAATTTAGTAGATCTAGAGATAAAATAGGAAATATGACTCAGCTAGATTTGAGGAACATAGAAATAATTATAGCTGTGTAGAATCTTTAGTATACAAAATACATGCATGCCATGCATCCACCAGATATCTAAAAGCATGACATTAGCTCAGATGTGAGGCCCATGCAACAGTAAAAACGTCCTTCTTTCTATATAATAATACTTGGAATAGCTCCAATACTTAACCGTTGATGCTAGATCTTTCTAGGACTAGTGGTATGGTCTATCTCATGAGATTTGATGATACATGCAAAATGTTTTCTCTCTCTAAGACCAATAGCGAATTGATTTTCCTATGAAGCATGATGCCCTTGCTTCTTGTATTTTTGGTTTGTAACTTATTTAGATGAATAGAATATGGCTCGATGATATCCAAGTATAATAATATGACCCCTCCGATGATGACGATGGAAGCATGTAGAGAAAATAAGAAGTTTCTATACCTCTGTGAATTGGTCCCTGAATCTCCAATGTGCCCCAGCAGCAGAAAAGTGATTCTTGTGAACTTGTCTTCCTAGGTGTGTTGAAGCTATTAAGAATGATCAATGCTTGATATGTTGATGATATATTTTAGTGATATATCCAAAAATTGATTAGGTAAGATATATTTCATTTCCGAAAATACTTGCTAGCTGAATACTTTCATCTCCAACCCCAACTTGCTACTATGGCTACTACTGTTGCTTCTCTCGAAACCAAAATCAAAGATAATAATGATCATAGATTTCCTTTTTGGTTCAACTAACCTTCTTATATAGATTTTAGAATTAACATGTAACTTTTAGGGTTTTCATGTCACTTTTAGGTTTGCACTTTACTTTTTGCATGCATGCAATTCTAATTGCTCATTGAATTAAGCCTGAAGACATAAGGCCTACATTCTCTACATGCTTTATGATATTAACTCTTATGTAACTCTTTACTATACTAATGACTTAATAATATTGAATAAATTCTCTACTTTGACCCTGGTATTAAATGTCCTTAATCAATTCCATTTTTCCATAATACCCGCTTGAACCTATGGAGATTAAATATGTTAAGGAGTGTTTCTGATGCTTAAGTAGACTCGAGACATTAAAATCCTCCCCGATTGAAATTGATTGTCCTCAACAAACTATAAAGTATTATTATGCAATACATGTTCTCCTTCCCATGTGGCATCTTCACTAGGTAATTATTTCCATTTTACCAAGTATTCCTGAATTATCTCGTTTCTGAGTTTCCTTTCTCAAACCTATAGAATCTTTTATGGAATCAATACTAAAATCCATTCATCATATAAGGGAGGTAACTCAGTGGATGGAGCGATGTATTGCCCCATTGTTTTATTGATATTTGATACATGAAATACATTATAAATTTTACTTTCCTCTGGAAGCTCCAGTTCATAAGCCACCTCTCCAACCTTTTAGAGTACTATGTAAGGACCATAGAAGCGAGGTTTCAGCTTCTCCGCTCCTTTTTTCTTGAGTGAATATTGTTTGTAACGTTATAGCCGTAAATATACCAAGTCTCCTACCTCATAACTATGTTCGACTCTGTGTCTGTATGCGAATAATTTCTCTTGGTTTTGAGCTTCCTGTAAATTCTCCTTTAACACTTTAAGAATATCCTAACTCTCCTATACCCAATCCTTTTCCTTAGGTTCTCTGCTATCTCCAAAGACTAAATATGCATATTTTAGTGCCTCATATCCATATAAAAATTTGAAAGGATCCATCCTAATAGACATATGGTGGGTGGTATTATAGTAGTACTCCCATAGGTGTAGTTGTTTAATCCATTCCCTTTGTTTCCATGCTACATAATTTCTTAAATATCCCTAATCCATCTGTTGACTATTTTTTTCTGCCCACCGCTTTGAGGATGATAACTTGTTCTAGTAGCTAATTATTTTCCCACTAATATGAAAAGCTCCTTCTAGAAGGAACTGGTGAATTTACTATCATAGTCACTGACAATAGTCTTAGGTAGTCCATGTAGTCTGAAAACTTCTCAGAAAAACAAGTCTGGTACCTGTGATGCAGAATTTTCGAAATAAATGGCAAAGAAATGAGCAAATTTTGTTAACCGATCTACTACCAAGTATAAGCAATCTCGTCTTTGTACCTTGGGTAAACCTGTAATGAATTCCATCAAGATGCTCTCCCATTTCTGCTCCAGTATAGGTAATGGTTGAAGTAACCATGTCGGATGAGTGTGTTCAAATTTATTATGTTGGCACATACTGCTCTCTCATACATGTTGTATTACGTCTTCCTTGAGGCCCTTCCAGGAGAACCTCTCTCTAATCTGTCTATAACTTTTCAAGAAACCTTGATTCCCTGATAATGGTGAATCATGTAATGCCTGTAAAAAAAATTTCTTTAAAGTTAATTCTGGAACGATGTATATCCTATTCTTGTAGTAAATGATGTTATCGATTACCATGTACCTATCATCATGTATTTATCCGTCTAACAACTCACAAGAAAATTTAATTTTTGAATATTCAACCAAGAGATGAGACCTCCAGTCGGTAGATATACTCATGAGTGATAATGAGGTTGGAAATATTGATAATGCATCAGCTACAACATTATTTTTTCCTTTAACATATTCTATTTAAAATTCATATTCATGTACCTTGCTGACCCATTTTTATTGTCATTCATTCAACTCCTTTTGTTCTAATAAGTATTTGAGGTTGTTGTGATCTGTCTTAATTTTAAACCCGATTCCCACCAAATACTGCCTAAATTTTGTTAAGGGGTGTAATACTGCTAGCATTTCCTTATCATATATAGAGTAATGGAGTTCATAATCTTTAATTTTTATTCTTTCAAATGCAATCGGGTGAGGGCTCTACATCAATACTACCCCTATTGCCTTTCCTGAAGCATCACACTCTACTAAAAATGGCTAAGTGAAATCGGGTAATGCCAAAATGGGACATGAACTCATAATTTTATTTTTATTTTTTCAAAGGTCTATTGTGCCCCTCCTGTCCAGTTGAATGCCCCATTTTTTGTAATATATGTGAGTGCTACGGTAAATTGAGAAAAACCTTTAACATACCTCCTGTAATAATTCCAAAGGCCCAAAAATCCCTTTAATTTTGTTACATTTTTTGGTGTATGCTAATCCAATATAGCTTTAATATTTTCCATATGAACATTTACTCCATCTGTGCTTATTACATGCCCTAGATATAACATTTATTTCATACCAAAGTCACATTTAGACATTTTGGAGTAAATAGATTGTTATTCCAAAATTCCTAGTACCACAACTAGGTGTCTCAAATGTTCCTCCCAAGTTTTACTATAAATTAAAATGTCATAAAAGAACACAAGTAAATATTTCTGCAACTAATCCTTGAAGGTGTGGTTAATGCAATATTAAAAAAATTTCTATGTGTTGGTGAGTCCAAAATGCATGAATACAAACTCATAATGACCAAAGTGGCAACGAAAATTTGTCTTTGAAATATCTTGATCCATTACTCGGATCTGATGATACCCTGATCGAAGATCAATTTTTGAGAAGTAATTTCCCCCCTGTAATCCATCCATCAAATCATCAATTATGTGAATGGGGTACCTGTTTTTTATAGTTTTCTTGTTGAGTGTCCTGTAATCGATACACATCTGTAAGGTGGCATCCTTCTTTTTTACCAATATTATTGATGATGCAAATGGGATAGAACTTGGTCGTATGTAACCTAACTCCAGTGATTCCTTAACTTTTTTCTTTATCTCATCTTTGTACCTTTTGGGATACCTGTAACGAGTGGTGATGAGTTTTTGTCTTCCCTCCTCTAACTCAATAATGTGCTCAAACCCTTTGTCTAGTGGTCGACCTACTGGAATATCTCTGAATACTTTCTCATGTTTCTATAGCAATGCATGTATATCTGTCGGATGTTGGGTTTTGTTATCTAGAGGCTTCCTAAAAGTGACAAAACATTCGGTCGACCACTCTATGTCTCCCTGTCTAGGTACGAACTCCATCCTCTGTGATTATAATTGCTTGGGGGGATAAGTGTTCATACCCCTCAAGACCACCCTTTTTCCATCTTGTCCCTAGAATTCCATTTCCATTGTCCTCTAATACATAGTATATTTCCCTATATAATAAATCCATTGAACCCCTAATACTACATATGTATCTACTACATTTACCACATAAAATGAGTCGACCATATTGTATTTCCCAAGTGTGACATTTAGTTTGGGAATCCAATGGTTGCTTCCATGTTTTTATTACTTGTTACTTCTACTGTGAACCCTTCAAATTCCTCTGTCTAAATACCCTGCCTAGACACCCATGTTGCATCTATGAAATTGTGGGTTCCCCCCATAAATTAACACACCTACCATGTGGCCCTATACTACTCCCCTAACTATGAGAGTATGAAATATGGTTACTCTAAATAATGTAGCAATAACTCCACCTGGTGATTCTACCTGAAGTGACTCCTCCTCTGTTGTTCTACAATCCTCGATTGTTCCCTGTTTAGGCTCATCCTCTTCACTATCTGAGTAGACTTATATATAGTGTGATTTTGTTTTCCCTGCACACCTATGACTTGGAATCCATGGTTCCTGACAAGTGAAGTAAAATTTCTTCCTTCTAAGTTCCTTCCTAATGTCGTCATCCACCCAATTTTTCTTTAGTCATTCTTACTGGAGGGGTTTCTTGGATTTCTCTTTTATTGGGAAATTTGTCTTAATCGAAACCTATTCTTGGGAACTAAAACTTATAGATCTTGGGTTCTATTGATGGAATACTATAAAGTGGATGGTTTGAAGGATTTTACCCACCCACGTAAAGGCTCTGTCAAAGCTTCTATAAATAACATAACCAACCTGCTCTCAAACACATCCGACGCCATAACTTTTACTCTTTGAAAATCTTATATGAAGGCATCAGCACTGCAAGTCTGCTTGAGTTGTGATAAGTCTCTGAAATATATCTCTGGGTCCCTTTTATCAAACTTCTCCATGAGCCTTTGTGTGAAATCATTGTATGAACTGATGGTGTTGTTACCCAGTGTCACTAACCCATGGTACCACCACTCATGAGCCTCATATTCCATATGTAAGGTAGCCAATTTAATGGCGTCTTTCTCAGTCATAGGTTTTAGTTGGAAATAAGTATCCAAGTTATGGACCCATTTTCTCAATGAACAACCATGTGATCCCTCAAAATTAGGAATGGTCAATCTACCCACAATTTTTTGTAATTCATAGTTCTGAGTAAACCCTCTGTTAAATTTCCTAGGTCGGTTCCTGCTTTTCATATTGCAAAAGTATGAGAATAGCAAAGATGAATGGAACTCATCTTCCAAATCTTAGTATTCCTGTAGATAATCCCCAAGTGGTTTGCTAGGCTCAGCTGGCATGACTGGTCCTGCAATGGTATTTTCAAGAAAGTGAGGCATTGTAGGTCTGGAAGGTTTATTATATGTGTACGGAATGTTCTGCATATGATTGTACACATGTTTCCCACTACTATTGGTGGATCCTCTATCTCCTGGTCAAATTGGTAGACTATTTCGACCCTGTTTTGGCTTAAGAGCCAACATGTTTATAGCCTGTAACACCTCTTTTTGCCTTTTTGCTAAGTCATTTAATGCCAACTTGTATTCATATTCCCCTATTCTCTTTCCCCTATTAGAGTGTATCGTTGTTGGGTCCATGTCTAAATCTGTGTCTTCCAACTTAATATCTTGAAATTCCAGATCCTCTGTGTACCTACCCTTCCTTCTTCTATAAGTCACAAAAGTAGTTTCTTCTGGATTAATTTACTATTCATGTTCAAGCCCATAGATGGAAAGGAACATGCTCTGATACCACTATAATATCCCAACTTATATTCTACCCTTGTTTTGATAATATGTTTGTGGTTTATGTGTTTTGGGTGTGTTTGAGATATAATAAAATTTGCATGCAAAATAAGTCCCATCGCCATGCCAAAAAGCCCTAAAATTTAGCGAATCTAGTGATAAAATAGGAAATATGACTCAGCTGGATTTGAGGAACATACCAATAATTATAGTTGTGTAGACTCTTTAGCATACAAAAGACATGCATGCCAATATACCTTCAGTTTACAATTTCCTATAGGTATAGGTGTCTAATGTTGAGGATGCCATATATTAACTTGTTAACCAAATTGTTACTCAAATGGTTGATCACTTATTAAAAACACTAGACATTATGTGCATAAAATTTAGCCATACAGAGTTGTTAGATGAAGAGGGAGAAAAAAAGAATTGTTTTTTATCCCTAATTGTAGGATTAAATGGTCTAAGGAGTTGAGATATGGACATGCATCACATTAAATGGTCGAGTAGAGATAGGGATTACTATTTTAAATTTTAAAAGGCTGTCATTTTATGCTCCATATTTTAAATAGATTATGAATTAGTTTAAAGATAAAAAAGAGCATTCAAAAAAACACTATCTTACCCAATATTTTTCCACATAATAGAAACCCTAAAACTTGAACCCCAATATTTTCATCATTAATACAAAGATATACATTAATTTTATTTTAGTAAAATGAATAATAACCCTTCAGCCTTGTGTGTTTATTACCATAACCATTAATACAAAGATACACATTAATTGTGCCCAGAGGTGTGCTTTCTACAGCACAAGTGACTGAGATGTATCACACTCACATGTTGGCTCCAAAAAACATATCATAAATGAGCTAAATTGTAAAACACATTTATATATTTACATATCAAATTTCAAATTAAAATTTAGTTTACTTGAGTATTAAAAATAAACATTATAAAACCTATAATATATAGAATTGAAATTGAAATTAATTAAATTGTAAAACACATTTATATAGTTATACATCGAATTTCAATTTAAAATCTAGTTGAATTTTTTTTTTTTGTAAATTCGATCACTCTTCTATTAAAATAGAGTAAGTACAAGCATATCAAAAACTGAGAGGACAAAGGAAGAGTAAAAACTGAGAGGACAAAGGAAGAATCTCTCTAAGTTTGACAGTGGCAATATTGAATGTTATGAGCCTTCCCTCATTGGGAAACCACGCTTTAAGATGCAAAATTGTCCCCCTTTTACAATTATTCGGGTTCTAAGATGTTTTGTTTATTATATGTAAATTTATTCCATATATGTATCTGAAAGTTTTATGAATGTGAGGGATTCTCTAAACTAGTAAATAATACTGAGTAGAATAGGTTAGCTATATTTTAATGTTGTATGATATTTTATAAAGAATGCTACAGTTTTTCTTCTTACAGATCGTTTAATGGAAAAACTATAGATGTTTGCATATAATATCATAACCATTTTATTATATTGTTTTTCTTTAAGCTTCATTCCCTTTACATTCATAGATTATTATAATCATTGTTAAGTAAACAATGAAATCGATTCATCTAGTTTTTTCTTTACTATACGATAACAAGTTAAGTTACCAAGTTTTCCAAACTCGAGTGCGAAACCCTCAACGAATCAACTCTTATCACATATTATTAGCCGACAAGATTAATTAGATAATACAATATTTTAATTCATAAAATTACAAATTCATTGTCTAACAATGAGATTTAGGGACAGAGTTACAATTATAAGTCCCTACTAATATTATCTAGTACTAAAGGCCTATTATAATTTAAAGAAAACTATCATTATAAGGAAACTATTATTACAACCGAAAGGTTCAGGGTTACGGGTTCAGGGTTTACTTATTAGCTAAACATTATATCAGGGTTCAGTTTGAAAATAATTAGACAAATTTATTTTAAAGAGTTACCATAACTAAATACATCCTAAGAAAACAATTAATAGAGTTGGGCGTAGCCCTGTTTTATAAAATAAACAATAGCAAGGATATATTTGATCCAAAACACTTATTACAATAGTAAATAAATAAACCAGTTCAGATAGGGATAGGATGAGGGTTCAAACCATGTATGTTAAAACTTTTCATATCCGAAAGAACCTTTGTTCCCTACAACAAGGGTTTAAGGATAAACCAAAACAAAGTAAAACCAAAACCTAAATATAATACACGACTGCAGCATTGAAACACACAGCAACCTCACAGCTTCATGATTTAATGCAACCATTGAAATGCTAGCTTAAAAACTTAACACATTAACCTTTAATTTAATGGTGTCTAAATCACAATGGCCTTATGGCCTTAAGTTTCCCATTTAACAATTGCAAGAGAAGTAATCAAAGTACAAACGACATATCCAGAATAAATGATCAAAATTACAACCAAAATGAAGTAAGCTTGCAGGTCCTTAAACCCTAAAAAATTTGGTTCCATTTAAACCTTGACATTTTGTTTAAAAAGCTCTGTAAAAGCTCAAATCCATAATAAGGTTAAACAATACATTAAATAGCAATCCCCTTTAGAATCCACAGTCTCAAGGAGATTTTACAAAACAACTGAAAAATGCAATAGGGCCGAACCACCAGAGGGTTTACCAATTCAATGGAAGGAAACATATAAACGACTCCAACCCATGAGAACGTTGGCCCATACAAAGAGCCATAGAACCACAGAGCCACTAGGAGCAAAGGATGTTGGGTATCAAGTCTTACCAGACCATGTTTCCCACCTCCACAGAGACCATTGCAAATATGACGCAACAACTCCAGCCAGAACCTCTTGCAAAGCACACAATGCAGAGGTTAAAATACGTATTTAAAAATATATTGTACAACACGGAAGAACAATAATAAAACCATAAATGACTTACCCTTACAGATTCGACGATGGCAATGATGTTCATGCAAATAATTCACAACACTAACACCGAGAGAAACGTACGTTGTTGGACAAGAAGCCAACCCAATACAACCTACTGGTGCACATTTAAAGTTTGGGTGTATCGTAAGTCAAAGAGAGGCCAAGTCCAAGAGCCTCGACTCTTCCACAATACAGGAGCAAAATAGCACAACACAAAGGAAAGCAATGCATTACCGAGATGAAATAAACCCTTATGGGTTTTGAAAAGATGCAAGTGCTTTCCAGCTAGAGGATGTAAAGCCTTCACGTGGCTCTCATTAATGCCACCTAGTTTTTTAATTTTCAAACCCAAACTCCATAGTTTCAAAACCTTCAAACATCACCTTTGATGCCATCACATATTCTTTATGCTTGTTTTATCATACGGTAGGAGAAAACCATGTTTAGTCAAGCACATAGTTTATTACTTAGGGATATTTTTTTTTTCCCTTGGCATAGTAGGGCCTTTGTTATTTCAGCTAGGATTTTTGTGTGTTACCAACACAAGGTAAGCTCTCCACTGCTAACACCTGCAAAAAGAATACGTATGGTCTTATGTTAGCCCAAAACCTAAGTAAGACCTGTAATAAACCTTTTTCCTTGGCATCTTTAAAATAGGACTAACAAGTACTTCAAATCATATCCAACAAGCATACCAACTAACTGTCGATATTTAAACATGACTTTCTTCTACATCTTGACAACAAGTAAACCTTACAGTACAACAGTTTCATGCATAGTTAAATACTGATGTAAACTAAT
>LPNX010408943.1:48899-101726 GCA_001517045.1 Pseudotsuga menziesii | reverse complement strand
AATGAATTTCTGGAGTTGTTACAAAAATGGAAGACCCGCCCACAAGGGGGAACTAGGATACTAGAAAATGTATGGAGACTTAGTAGAATTCAAGTTTGACATAAATATGCTACAACCAGAGAAAATTATAAAAAAAACAGAATTATAAATTTGAAAACTGAAGCATAAGAAACTAACTGAATTTGCTTGGGGTTATCAGTCTGCTTCATGTGGGAATTTTTCTTTGATTGGAAAATTGTAGCTGTTTCTAGAATAAATTTAGTTGATTTGAGTATTAAAAACTAAAATTATAAAACCAGGAACATATAGAAACAAAATTTAAATTAGCTAAATTGTAAAACACATTTATCTAATTATATATTAAATTTCAATTTAAAATTCATATGACTTGCGTACTTAAAAGAAAAATTGTAAAACCAAGAACATATAGAATCGAAATTTAAATTGGTTAAATTTAAAACACATATATGCAATTTATGTCAAATTTCAATTTAAAATTCACTTTACTTGAGTATTAAAAAGAAAAATTATAAAACCAAGGACATATAGAATCAAAATTTAAATTAGCTCAATTATAAAACACAATAATGTAATTACATATAAAATTTCAATTTAAAATTCAATGGACTTGAAAAAGTAATTTAGCAAAAATATTTGGATATATGTTTAAACTCTTCTTTTGATGGTAAGACATTTTTTAAACTCCAATTTATTTAGTAGCCTAGATTTTAGAATATTATATGGATTATTTTACTCACTAACTACTGTTTTATATGGGTTAGTTTTAAAGGAAAACAAGTAAAGAATTTTTTGGAAAAAAAACCCCCAGTTGATGGTAAAATGTTTTTTAAATTCCAATCCAATTTAGAATTAAGAATTAGGGGATTTAAATCCAAATATTACCCTTTTCATTCTTTTACCCTATTTTGAAATTACTTAATCAAGGTGGTATTTTAGTTAATCGACATTTTTGTAAATTAAGTAAATAAAAAAGGGTTGACATCTCAAGAGATTAGATCCCTCTTTACTTTTGGTAAAGCCAGAGTTAAGATGGATCTATACTAGTTTTATTTAGGTAATTTTAATAATAACCCTTTTAACCTTGGGTGTTTCTCTTAGCATACATAACTAGTTTCTTGGATAAAAAGAATAAAAACTATTTTAAAAAGAAAACAAATAAAATAGGTCATTTATAGTCACTTTCAAGCCTTTCATCCTCTCAAAGGAAGAAGTTGTCGCTGATGCTGGCGGTAGAAAGCACCCTCAAGGTTGTTTTCATCTGGCATTATAAGGGATTTGGTCTTAGGTAGCAAAGGAGGAACTTACATGATGCACCACTCTTCCCCTCGTTCGTGAATTTTTTGTAATGCGTACAAGGTCAACAGGTTGGTAAATGGTGTAATTGAAATTGTGATATTTAAATTTTTAATTAAAGATATGTTTTTATTAAAAAAATTAATTTCTAATTAAAATATAATAATAGACTTATTTATCTACTGTTTTATTAATCATGTATTTTGAAAATCAAAGATTGGTACAAAAAAAGTTACTAATACTTATACATACAACTTAAAAGTAATATGTTATGGCATTATGCATCTTGCAACATCCCTCAATTTCGTAAAATAAAAAAAATAAAAAAAAATTACTCCATGTAATATTAGAAATTCTCTAGACAATGCTTAGAGAGATGTTATCACTCACATTCAAGTTATTATTAGCATGCTTAAAAAGGTAATCCATTGATATGACATTATTTTGTGACGTAAGAGAACTATCAATACTTAACTGGCCATCGTAAAATAGTTTGTTGTTGTCGTAAGTTTGTTTCTAAACTTGAGCTGTGCAAGGAAATAATTCATGGTCTTACGTAGTCATTATGACTAAAGCATGGATTACTGTTATACTCATGTGCAGGTGGGTGAGGTTACTCCGACATTGCAGCAGAGAGATAATAATTTTCCATAAGGTCATGAAATATAAGAGGTAAGTTCTTGGTTTAGATAAGGGTCTCAAAACTTATCTTAGTTTGATGTTCTTAAGCCATACTTCATATTTTCATCTTTAAAAAAAAAAAAAAACCTTATAAGTTTCCAGCTAAAAACAACTAATATTTTCACTAATTCTTCCTTTACAGGTTAAAATATCTATACAACCAATATTTGATACACCTATAGTTAAAGCTTACGAATTAACTATGCATAATAGGTGTGGTTTATTTTATGTCAAATTAATGGTAAACATTTAAATGACTCCCGTGTTCTTTGTATTGGCACACTGGCTGTCTTTGATGTGATGGTAAAAGGCGGTGTATGAGTTATTAACTTGTCATCTTTCAGATCATATGAGATCCTTTCATCCCCTAGCTTTCGAATTCATACGTGTTGTAAAACCCTATAGGTTTTATGTTGTCTTCTTTGTTAGGGCTCTAGAATATGTTAATTGTTTCTTTATTTACTTTGAAGGCCCTCATCTACTTGAATTTGTTTCTTCACGATCTGTAAACCCCAGACTTAGCCTTCATCTGTACCACCCTACGCTTGAACCAGTTGTTAAAGGAATCTACAAACACGGCTCTGGTGATTATTGTGTTGCGTTGAAGAACCCCAAAGGTAACGGTGACTCCAAAAGGTATTCTTTTTAAAAATATGAACTCTTTTCATTAAGAAAATATGAATCGGTTTAACCTCCTTAGAAAATGTGTTGTGTACAGGACGACTCTGTAACAGAGCATGAAAGGACAATCATCTGTGAACTTCTCTCCTTTTAACTGGTAAGACCCATGATGAAAAACTTTCGTGGCTCCTGGGGACACATCTGGTTCTACTTTTAAGATGTTGGGTTCCTTCCCTACTCTATGTAAATTCTAGTGCTAAAGAAATCGTGATCTAGAAATGATGTAAATTCTTTAGTATAAACCTTGAAAAGTATAAAGATTTTGTCACTATTTTCTTTAGTGAAACTCATGAGAGTTTGATACTATACTCTATTATGTTTAAGGTGACTGTGTAGCTTCCATATTTTTTAAACAATGAATAATTACTTGTGGAGTCTTTCAACAATGCCATTTTCCTTTCTTCTTTTAAAGATATAGTATTTTGATAAGGTTTATGTCCGTTGATAATTATGTGTATCCATCAAATCCATTGGCGCATGAGGGTTTTATAATTTGTTTATTATCTTTATTTTAAAAATATTGTGGTCGTGGCCTTGCTCTATTAGCTTATAAATTTGAAACCCACTGTAAATTCAGTTTGATTCTTGGTGTAATTATCTGACGGCATTGGGGTTTGATCCCTAGACCGCTCGTAGTATAATAGGAATAATTAATTGATATTTACTGTCGATCTCTGCTATGAATGAAAAATTATTGGCAGACACTGGTTTGTGATTAAGAACCCATGATGGCTTGTATCTATCTTAGATTTTTTTTTCAATTTTTCATCTGTATTATATAATAAATATTTTATCATAGTAATACTTTGGCAATAAGCTAGTACCGTAGTTTCATTATGGATAAGGTTTTTGGGAAACACCCATGAGAGTTCTAAGCTGCGTTATGCAATTATATTAGTCTTCGTTTATTAATATTCCACTTGTGTAAAAGTTGTGATTCATTTTTAACTAAGCAGTTGTGGCATGCTTGTAACAGATTTATTGTTTGAAGTTTGTTGCCGTAGATGATTGAACGACCTGTAAGGGATCAAAGTCCTAAAGCTTTATTATACAGCTATTATAGAAATAGTTTATAGTTAACTTTTGGTTGTAAGTCACACAGTTTGCAAATATTAACTGTAACGAATCCCTTCCTATCATTTTGTTTGAGAAAGTCGTGAACTATTTTAATAGTTTGTTCCATTATGTATATAGATTCTATGATTTGAATGGCCTTATCATATTGTTCTGCATTCATGATTATGTTTCTGCGATAGTAATCATCCTTTAAAAGGACCTTGGATCCATTCGTTAATTAGCTAGGTCTATTTATTTTGGTTTACTTGTTAACTATTGTAGATTAATCAGTTTATATAAAGATCTTAGGGTTTCATTGTTTGGTAAAGATTTTACTTGAGTAGTTTACTTTATTTATTTAAATTTAATTTCCATAATAATGTAAGTAACTCTCATTCGTACTAACCATACTGTTTGAACATTTGAAAGGTTAAGCCCTAAGGTTGCTTGTAACTTTTATTCTCAAGAGAAACACTACCAGAATAACACCAAATTAACTCGGAAGCCTGTAACCAGTGCTAAGATTTGTCGATAATCTCGACTTGGTGTTTACATTAATAGTTTAGCTACTATAAAACTAGGTTTAATATAACTTTAAGTAATTATCTTAGCATTATTATGATTTTAAGTGAACTCTGGTTATTCTAGATTAATAATTGAATTGAGCAAAGAGAAACAAATTGGTCTTTTAGAGATGAACTTGGATCTGTTCATTTATAATGCTAAGTCATTGGAGGATAAAGGATTTGGGAATAAATAGCGTATTTATATATAAAATAAAAGACTTTGTACTTCATTTTGTTTCCTAAACTTGTACTGTAAAAGTTTATCTAAATGGATTCAGAACTCTAACCTATATCTACACTAAATACCAGATCTTCTGATTAACAGTAAAATTATAAACAGTTTACATAATACTTCTATTCTTTGAAATAACTTGGAACTTATACATATTTATTCTATCATTTTGATACTACTATTCAACATAATTTATATCTTGATGTAATAGAGTACATCACTTCAGTGAGAGGAAAAATACAGGAGATAATTTTAAACTCATTTCTTTTCCAATCAATTTGAATGCAAATACTTCATCAAATAAAAATCATTTAACTATAATGATATTTGTTGTACAGGACAATACACCCTTGTAACCTAAGGTCTGGGGTTACCAACTTACTATTAGACTTGCAGACAATTAGCTTTTATAGAAACTGGAATGAGAATAGGAAGATATATTGGCTTACCTGGTTTATGACGGTTGATCCAAGCTTGGTATTCTCTTGCTCCGATCCTCTCCAAAGCTTCTAGGGATGCTTCTCTTCACCTGCAAAGAGCCAATTATTCAAGAAATATCTCATACATATATATATTAGAGGTTAGATGAAATGTATATTAATAACATAATTGAAATCATTCATTAACCAATATACATAACAAAATCACAATACAAAGATTGGAAGAAGAATTCTCTTTATAACAAACAGTGAATAGGTGAGAATACAACCCAGCTCCTGACA
This sequence comes from Pseudotsuga menziesii, assembly GCA_001517045.1. Taxonomy (NCBI): domain Eukaryota; kingdom Viridiplantae; phylum Streptophyta; class Pinopsida; order Pinales; family Pinaceae; genus Pseudotsuga; species Pseudotsuga menziesii. Next base: position 96,474 of record LPNX010408943.1, on the reverse strand, counting down.
CAAGGACTCCTCTGCAACTGAAGACATCGAGTTCTGCTGCTCCAAGATTCTAAAGGTATACCACGAGCATAAGTTTTCTCTTCTAGAATTGATTGAGTAGCCCCATCCCAAGGCCTCTATTTATACATTGGGAAATAGAGTGGTTTCGAAGGTTAGGATGGTTGAGACAGTTGGGATAGTTATGGATTAAGGCCCAGCTAATCTCATCTAATCACGATTTATATTTTTTAATGTCGAATTAAGGTACACGCGAGTATGTATATAAGCAAGCCGTGTATGACACGCTTGTTACTCAAAGGAAACTCACGTGTTCAATGTACACACAGGTTGCAATGTAAATAGTTGCATGTGACACGCGAGTTGCAATGGAAATAGGAGCGTGTGCAACCCTAAAATAAAAATAAAAATATATGAAGTTGATTTTAGGATTATGCATCAATGGTCATGCACATCTATAGTGTTTTAGGCAACTTCAATCCAAATTGTCATTTTTTGTCTCGACATAGTGGATGTCAGTACTCAGACGGAGAAGTGCCATTTAGGTTGATAACATATGCCCCCTAATGTGTGAGTTCAGAGGGAAGCGATGGCTGAAATACATTACAATCTTTATCTTGGAGAACTCAAATGCCCAAGGCATCAGAGGAAGTACCTGAAAAAAATAGATATCAATGTCATATACAAAATCATATATGAGGATGTCATGTTCAATATACTGGAACACTAGCTCCTTTACAATATTTGATTACATCATATGATACGAGTACAAGACCACGTATATTACAAAGGTGGATCAAAGCCACAATATACAATGATGAGTCTTCAAAATCTAGAGGATATGTAACTGAACATAACACAATCTTGTGCAACTTAGGTTATAAAATTGAACCTAAGGTCTTCATCGAAATCCAAGGGAACCAGTACAATCCCTATCATGTGAATATATGTATTGAAGTCAAACATGGAAAGGACTCAACAGATTGTCAATCAATAGGTGAAGCCGACAACTAAAGCAAAGGAGTTCACAAATAATGGTATTGAATCCTAAGGTACCATCGTAAAAAATCTAGGTCTTCGTCTTCAGGAAGTGCTGATGAGAAACCATACTGTGATGAGGAGGGAAATAGGTCCTCCAACGGATCACAAGAGTGACTAGGAACTGGATGTGGGAAGGTAGACATAAGTGACACTCAGATAGGATAAGGATGGAATCAGGATAATATCCAGATACAAGGATAGATCCTTGAACAGTGAGCATGACACAGAGATGGCCCAAGGAAACTTTTAACTTTACAGATAGGAAAACTAGACTTATTTGTCATGTAGGAGACATGATCAAATTCCCCATGTATAAAGGACAAGTGGAGGAGTAAGAAACTTGAAGTAATAGCTTAACTAAAAGTGTATACTGAAACATGAGTATTGGAAAATGCATAAAGTGTTATGTTCAAGGAGGACATGCTTCCACTGTTTAGAACCCAAAGAGGGTACTTCTTCCTTATCTTTCCTGTTAAATTTTAACAAGTCCAGGAAAGTCAACTCAGGTCTCTCTTCATTTTTTACAAGCTTGAAGAGGGGAGAGAATAATGCTTGATTATAAAGTCACCGATTCGTGGATTTTAAGATCCCAAACTAGTACATGCTCCTTGGTGTTTTCATATTTTGAGAGTCTAAAAACGTTGAAGAAGAATCCAGGGGGGTGCTTTTTCATCCAATTTAGTTTCCTAAGGCCAGAAAAGTATAAAACATACCACAGAAGAACTCTCTTATCTTCCTAATAAGTAAGGCGCACCTTTTTCGTACTTAATTAGGAAGGTCCAAAAAAGGTTAAATTACCACCTACCCAACGCCCCTTCAAAAGTAGCATATAGCTTGAGTTTTACGAGTGTGAAGGAAAGCAATATCACTCAGAAAAATCCATTTGGTTACGAGGAATGGGGCTTACAACAGTAAACTCGATTCTTTGTTCTTTAGGGTTTAACGAGCATGACAAAAGCATAAAGTACGCTCAGAATATTTTTCATGTTTATGTCCAGAGCAAGAAAAAGAGAAAATTATGCTCATACCGGGTGCTCCTTTTCCATACATTTATTCCCTCATATCCAAAAAAGCGATAAACCTATACTTGAGAATAGGCTTCTCAATTCCAAAAAAAAGAGAGTGTTTCTTTTTCGTATTATTCCACATGGTTTGAAAAAGCGATAATCTACCACCAATGTGGATTCCCATTCACATATTATTAACAAGCCTAAATGAACAAGTTTACTCGGCAGTCAAGTCTGTTTTGAGGAGTCATACCTGGGCCTAAAGAAACTCCATACGGGCGAGGAGCCTTATAACTAGGATATCTTGTAAAAAGAGACCAAAAAGAGGCTCAAATTGGTGTGAAAAATAGCTAAGAAGGCTCCCCTAAACCTATGGAAAATACTGCATGACTACCAAAAGACAACAAATTGTTCTAAACTAGGGTACTCATGGAAGGGGGGTTATATCCATGGAAGAACAATGATGTAGACTGGGTAAAAAATGGTTAAACACCATAGTCTGTGGTCAACGGAGTCATCCTAGGGTCAAAAGTGGATTCGGTATAGATGAAAAAATGCACATGAAGGACTTAAAACCTACCTATATGAGTGGAAAAAAACTTTAAAAAACCTTGAGCCTATTGCATTAGGAAAAAGAAGATGGTATTAGTTCAAATGTAAAAGTAATTTTCAAACTATAGGCTAAAAACCCAAAAATTGAATTTTTTCTTATATATAGTTCAAAAATAGAAATCAAACATACCATTTTAAGTTTCTATCCAATTTGGAAATATTTTACCTCTAGCTTGGATTACTCACTGTGGAAAAACCAGTGGACTATTTCGAATTCCGCAAGTGTCAGGTAAGCTAGCTCTCCTTTCTCTTCCTTTTTAGTCGTTTCAATTTTCAATTTTATGCAAAATTTTGATGTTTAAGCCTTCCCTAAGGAGGCCATGTAGTACACGCGGGTAGGCGACCTATACAGTCGCGTACACACATTTCACACGCGACCTGCCCTAAAGAAACATGTGTGTCACACGCGACCTGTCTAAAGGAAAGTCACGTGTACTGCGTGACATAGAAAAAGTAAATAATGGCCAAAATTTAAAGAATTTTGATGGAGTCTAATGTTAAATCTTGGTCAAATGAGTAGGTTCAACAATGGTGTTGGAGTGGAGGGAGTGGGAACATGAGAATATGGATCGATATGCACTCCGTAGTGCCCCCCTTGTGCAACCATTACGGTAAAGTGGGCTACTTTATTTCTTCTGCACTTCGCCCATACTGGCCAATGTCTTCTTGCTCAAATTTTTGATTGGCTATTGGGTTCATGATGTTGGGGCTTTTGAACTTCAAGGTGAGATCTTAGAGGTAGCCTTGGAATATGTATATCTGATCACGGGATTGTCTCAAGAGGCAATTCCCATCAACCTTGAAGGTACTAGCAGGGGCAGTGACCCCATGAATGTCTAAGATTATGTGGACACCTATTGCATGCTCAGGAGTCAGACAAAGGGATCTTGCATCCCTATTGTGCATATTACTAACTTCCAGCTATGGGTCTTGGTAAGTGCTATAGTGAGGGTTGCAAGATATTCATCACTTCATCTTGCCACTCATAACCAAATGAGTATTTTTGTAGAGTGCTTACAGGGAACTGTATTTGATTGGTGCTCGGGAAATAATCCCGATTATGAAAAAACAACTCTCTGACTGTAAGAGAGGCTGGCGCAAGAATTTTTGGTATTCAAGTGTATTAGTGGCCTTATTTTTTGAGAGAGTTCCTGCAATCAGCCCTGCAGTTCCACTTCCAGCATTCTCTCCTCGTCAGCCTAGATTAACTAGGTGGGGAGATATTTTCCTTCGCCAGGGTGACGGTGGATCAGTTCAGAGTGTTTATGATGACGATTTCTACTTATGGTGGGGGCGGAAGATGCTAGCACTAGAGAATTTTCCATATGCTGGTTTAGAATTTCGAGGTGACACTAATCTCATCCTCTCTCCAAGCGGAGTATGGGGAGGGCTAGGTATTTTACTTTTTAAGTTTTTTAAATTTTTATGAATTTTTATCACAAATATATATACATATGTATAAGGGTTTTTAGTACATTTTAATGTTTAAAATGAAGATGTTGTGCTTGTCTTCCCTAATGGGCATCCCAGGATGTACATGCGACCAGTGGCAAAGGAATACCAAGGCTTGATGAGGGTACTCAAGGGAAAGCTGGCTAGGCTTACCCAAACAGTCCCAACCATATGGATTGAGCAGATCCCTGCCATCATGCAGGAACTTGTTGTAGGAATTCCACCTACCTGGATACGCCTTTTGCGAAGGGTAGCGAGAGTCATACTAGTCCATATAGAATCCAAGGAGGCTGCTGCAGTTGAAGAAGCTGATGATGTTGATGACGCTAGTGATCATGGTGACTAGGGTGATTAGGGATAGATGTAGGGTCATTTTATGGATTGCGATCCAAATTTTGTATATTTTTGTATATTTATACAATTATAACTGAATATGAGGATAAAAAATCGACCTATCTTATGGACATATTTTTACACACACACACACACACACACACACATATTTGGTTTATTTACATGTGTTCAAAATGTATTGTTATGTATTTTTATAAAATGTGTGTTAAGTGCCAATCTAAGATATATTTCGCATATGAATCAGTTAATGAATTTTGATTTCGTGGAATATGACTAAATGAAATATAATAGAAATTTCTTTCCAGTAATCTGACCTACAAAAACTGACGTAACAAGATAGGGTTTCACACTTGATAAGCTCGATTGAACTCGGAAACCACCAGTTGAGAGTTAAGTCTGACTTCCAACTGAGTGATGCCACATGACAAGGAATTTCTTAAAGGCTCAATGAAAACCCTGTATTTGGCCACATTATTGGTAGTAGGACCTAGGAAAGCGTCTCAAGAGGAAACTAGCTGTCCTAAGGGTGAGTAAATGACCCATGCAGCTAAAGCTAGGCTACAAGTGTGAAAACTAACGCCATATGCAAAACCTACGAACCACTCAAAAGACATCTGTAACAACCAACAGATGACTTAAGAACACAAACTAGCTAACTATTGTACATAAAGTTACATACAAGAAAAATACAAGAAAAAGTGCTAAGACTAAGCATAGTAGTACTTCTTCAGGTAGATCCCATTTCTAGGCTCGGGTAGCTTATTCCCTTCAAAATCAGTTAATTCATATGCTCCTTTCTTCAAAACTTTCAACAGGATCTAGGGTCCTAACCACATGGACCTTAATTTCCATGCCCCCAGGGGTTCTTTGTCCTGATCCCAGAGAAAGACAAGCTCCCCCTCAGAGAAAATCCTAGGCTTGACCAATTTATCATATTGATTTTTAACCCTATTTTTATGAGTCTCATTTGTTTTCAATGCATCTCTACATCGTTCATCTAGATGTTGCAAATGTCGCAAATGCTCTTCTAATACAGTCATGTCAGGTAGCATATGAATGGAAATTTTAAGTGATGGGATTTCACATTCAATCGAAGTTACTTCTTCCACCCCATGAATGATTTGGAAAGGTGAAAACCCCGTGGCAGTTTTAACATTGGTTCAGTATGCCCAAAGTGCAGGATATAGCATAATGTGCCAATTTGATCGGGTTGTGTTAATAGTACGCTTGAGAATAGTCTTCAAGGTCTTATTGGCTGCCTCAACTTGACCATTAACTTGGGGGTAAAAAGAAGACGAGTGATCTTGTTTAAACCCTATCATAATAGCCAATTCGGTCATCATGCTATTATGGAAATGACTTCCATGGTGAGTTACAATCTCCTTTGGAATACCGAAACGAGCGATAATATGGTTGAAAAAGAAAAAAGCTGCAGTTTCCCCATCATCCCTGAAGGTGGGAATTTCCTCTGTCCACTTCGTAAAGAAATCAATAGTGGCAATGATGTATGTGTTCCCCCCAGCCGAGACTAGCTTGCACATCACGTAATCTCTCCCTCACTTGGTGAAGGGGACCACTGCGATTACAGGAAATAGTGGAGCAGGATGCGACCACATCTTTCTGGTGTAAAGCTGACAAGGATGACAGTGCTTCACAGATTCCACACAATCTTTAAAGATCGTGGACTAGAAATAACCATCAAGCAAAATCTCGTAGGTCATTGTTGACCCAAATAAATGACCCCCACATGCTCCGCTATGGGCATCATTTAGGACACTCTCAGCCTCTTCGTGGGTGAGGTACCGACGTAAAATAGAGTCTACCCCTCTACAGTATAAAGTATCCCAGATGATAAGGTATTTTTCGCATGTAGCATAGTTTGCATCTCTCTTCCCGCGAAAAGGTCGCAGGACACTTCAAAGTCTGGAGATAGATAAGTATATCTCTGTAACAAGGATTAGAGGTGGAAATCAGAAAAATGTGCTCATCTGGGAATGAGTCTTCTTCAATAGCTACATCTTCTTCCACTGGAAATTATGCAATAAGCTCTGTAAAAACTAAGAATTTTTTTGATTTGGTAGATTGAAAATCCAAGTCAAACTCTTGAAGCATGACTATCCATTTGTTAAATTTTTCGCCGATAATGCGTCAGGACAAAACCTACTGAAATGGATTGGCATCTTCCACTACTATCATAGTCCTCAGTAAGATGTCATGACGTAACCTCTGCACAACATAAATACTTCCTAAAGCCAACTTTTCAACGTGGGAGTACCGAAGTTTAGGGCCATCTAAAGCATAGATAAGGTAATAAACAACATGCTCTTGGAGCTCATCATCTTCCTGTAGCAGCACTACCCTAATGGTCAACTCAGATGTGGCCAGATACAATATAAAATTGTGACAGTAATCCAGCGGACGTAACAAAGGAGCCAACAACAAAGATTTCTTTAATGTCGCGAAAGCAAGTTGTGTTGTTTCATCCCATACAAGTGGGGTGTCCTGCTTCAACAGGTGCATGAAACCTTTGGTGATCTTGGCATAATTCACGATAAAATGTCGAAGAAAGTTAGACTTTCCTTGTAGGATTTGAAGTTTCCTGATAGAACGAGGAGGAGGCATATTTACAATGGCCTCAACTTTCAAAGGAGCCACCTGAATACCTTTGTTAGAAACTATGAACCCGAGAAGCCAACCTGAATCGACACGAAAAACACACTTGTGGGGATTCAAGCGTATTTTGTAATTCCTGCATCATTCAAAAATTAAGCGGTAATGATCTGGATGATCGGTCCTCTTATGAGAATGAGCGAGCAGATCATCTAGGTATGGCTCTATGGTAGTCTTGATTTCATGGAAGGAAAACTTCATTGTCCGTTGAAAGGTATCCCCTGTGTTTTTCAATCCAAAGGTCATTTTATTATACACAAATGTACCCCAAGGAAAAATGAAAGTCGTTTTATGTTGGTCTTTTGGCTTGATTTGAATCTGATAGTACCCAGAAAAACCATCCATAAACAAAAAAAATTCACTCCACGCACAAGCATCAATGATTTTATCTATGAATGGTGTGGGGTAATCGTCCTTGCGACAAGCTTTGTTTAAATCGTGGAAGTCTATACTTACACGTATCATCCCTTGCATTTTATCGACATGAACAGGATTGGATACCCACTCCATCAAATCGATTGGGTAGATGAAACCAGCTTTCAACAGATTTTCCACTTCATCCTTCACGGCTGTCGCTTTATGCAGGTTGACAGGTCTATTTTTTTGTCAAACCGGTTTGGCATCAGGATAGGTTCATATTTCATTTTCGACAATCGATGGATCTATTCCTAGAATCTCCTCATATGACTAAGAAAACATGTCACTAAACTCCTTAAATAAGGTCGTATAGATAGAAATCTCCTTCTAAGAGAATTTTGCACCAATATATACATTTTCCACAACATTGGGATTTGTGGAGATGTTGATAGGGATAGTAATGGAAATTTTTTCCATATTCCCCTTGGAAAATATTCCCTCCCTTGGTAAGGGATTGATCAGTATATCAACATCACCCGCAAGTCTCACCTGGAACTCTTGATTTTCAATCCTTCTTAGCTCTAGGAGAAAGTAGGATTTCTGGTGAAGATATTCGCAGATCTTATCTTTCCCACTCATAGCTTTCAAAATGGCTTCATCTGAAGGAAAAACCTTATCTAAGCAATCATCACTATACAAAGAGTTCTTAGCCCAACCAGGAAGATAGGCTTCTTCCGATTCCTCTGACACTGTAGGAAGAATCGGAACGGGATCAACAGTGGTGTTAACGATAGCCTGATAAGCTACTTCCACTGCTGAGAAGGGCACTTCAGGTTCGTAATGGGAAGGAAGGACCCAAGGTTCCGTTCTATCGACAACCGTAGCGATAGACTTCCCTACACTAGTAGAACCTAAGTAGTTTATCGGGGTAGGATATTAAAAGTGCCCATTAACGATGAATACATACCAACCCCTAAGCTCTCATTAGCTGGTTTGACATGATCAACCAATGGCACGGTGGACTCATTAGTTTCCATATGGCCCTTTCGAGTGAAATTGAGTTGGTCAACAGTGACCAACTTCCTTTCGTGTGGAAACACTACACTCGAAGAACGCCCGAGATGATTTCACACATAGCATAAGTCTAGCTTCTCCCCGGAAGCAAGTTATAGTCCAACGGAGCATCAATTACCTCCACTTCAATAGACACTGCCTTCCCTTCCAACTTAATCTCAAAAGCTGTTAGGATACCATGTGGATGGAATGACCTTCCATCAAAAGCAGTAAGTAAGGTGTTCGATGGATCTAGCTACGGGGATCCAAGAGCCTTCCAGCAAGATAAAGACATGACACATGTGGAAGCACCTTCGTAAAAACCTATCCTTCCAATGGTATTTCCACCATGGATGACATCTACTGACAAATCCACATGATACGGCAGGATAATCTTAACATCAGACAGATTAAATTTTTCCATAAGGCTCAATGAATCCATACTACCCAAGGCTGCTAAGAGTGCATCTCGCTGGGTAGGACAACTCTATAGCACCTCCAGTGCCGACATCATAGATGGGGTTTGGGCCAAATATTCAACTATAGAGTAGTTGGTTGTAGCCCTCGCATTGGGATTGTGTAATTCTTTCTTGAAGGCACATTTTGGTGTCTTGGGCATTGGATCAACAGGCTTCTTGATTGTGAGAGGGTTATAAGTTTCACCTATAGAGTTACCCTTCTCTGGATCCTTTGTCTCATAGTTCTTATTTCTATTTTGGAGTAATGTCTCGGATCACACCATGTTAATATAATTTTGGTCAGGAGGAGCGCTCAAAGTGCTCCCCACTACATTAGAAACAGAAGCTGAATTTTGTCCTTGGGGAAAAGGATCCTTCAGGACAGTCGGTTGCTGAGTCTTAATAAGCTTCTAAGCTTGTTCCATGAGAGGGAATTGATGAGTCAAATGATATCCTTGGCACAAATTATAGGGAATTTTCTCTTTCTTCTTATCCTTTCTTCCCCCATCAGCATTATTCGTGGGTTTAGGCTTATTTTGGTATCCCTCACCTTTCTTCCCCTTCTTTTTTTTCCCATCGGGCTACTGATTTCCATTTTCGGAGGATTGAGCAAAAACATTTGCATTTTGGGGTGAGGGGGCAGCCTTTATTGCCTCCATTGTAGACTGCTTAACGAAAAACTCATGGAGTTGTTTGGCCAAAGATTCTACAGTGGGAGAACTCAATGAACCAACCACACCATCAGCATGGGGTCCATGCTTGAGTTTCTCAACACTATGGAAAGACCACGATGCCTCAAGTATGATTTCATATAGTATTCCAGACTAAGCATATATCAAATCTAACTGTTGGGCCTTGAGGATGGCCTCTTCTTCACTAGCTACCCCCGAAGTGGACACATCCTTAGATATATAAGGAAAAAAATACTTAAGGAACCACTCTAATAGAAACTCGGGGGGTGGGTGGGTGGTGGATTTTATAAACCTCTTCCATGTTCACCACTCTTGGATATGATCTGAAATGTGAGTGGATTTATCTTACCTAAAGGTAGATAAGAGGTATGTGCCGACATCATACCGGACAGGAATATGGAATTGGTTCAAGAACACCTACGTTAAGTCCCAAAAACTATCAAACACAGGAGAGGGAAATTCAATATACCACTTTCCTGCAATGCCAATTATAGTTCTTTGGAACAACCTCAACCAAACAGTGTAATCATTCAGTGAGTTGGAAGAAAAGCATAAATGGAAAGTGGTGACATGGGCCCCTAGATCTTCCGTAGTTTTTCCTTCGAATTTAGGAATTTTTGAAGGTAACTTGGTTTGAACAGGTGGCCACATAGAATTATGTTTCATCGGGTCATTCATCAACTTGTTCAAGTATGGCAAGTTCAAGGTTGCCAGAAACGAAAGTTTAGGCATAACTAGAGCCTGAAAAGTATGAGTTTGGGAGGTAGAAGGACTTGTCGCCTAGTTCCCAAATGTAAAGGTGGGGTTTCCCCCAACTGCTGATTGTGAAGTAGTTGGACTAATTTGAAATGGATTGCACCCATAAGCTAGTGGATTATTTCTATGTTGTGCAGTATAAGTATTTTGAGCTCCTCTGGATGAAATTGGAGTCTGAAATACTGGAGCGGGTATCCCTCCGCTAAAAAGCGAGAAATGGAGAGCTCGTGAATGGAGCTGAAACTAGAGTTTGGAAACCTTGACCATAGGTGTTTGTATTTCCAAACTACATCCCCACATATGTAGGTGTAGGGCCCACATAAGGAGTGGATGGGGGAATGTGCCCACCATTTCAAGGAAATCCCTGAACAAATGAAGAGGATCCAACAGGACCACTCTGAGCGGTATGCATAAAAGAGGATGAAGACAAAGGTGCACTGGGTATACCAGTGACCACCCCACTAGAAGGTCCTGCTACATTCAAGGAAGTTGGTGGTTGAACCACCAGACTACTAGGTGATAAAGGTGAAGTAAGTGCACTTTGTCTAGGAGTTTCTATGTTGTGCAGTATAAGTATTTTGAGCTCCTCTGGATGAAATTGGAGTCTGAAATACTGGAGCGGGTATCCCTCCGCTAAAAAGCGAGAAATGGAGAGCTCGTGAATGGAGCTGAAACTAGAGTTTGGAACCTTGACCATAGGTGTTTGTATTTCCAAACTACATCCCCGCATATGTAGGTGTAGGTCCCACATAAGGAGTGGATGGGGGAATGTGCCCACCATTTCAAGGGAATCCCTGAACAAATGAAGAGGATCCAACAGGACCACTCTGAGCGGTATGCATAAAAGAGGATGAAGACAAAGGTGCACTGGGTATACCAGTGACCACCCCACTAGAAGGTCCTGCTACATTCAAGGAAGTTGGTGGTTGAACCACCAGACTACTAGGTGATAAAGGTGAAGTAAGTGCACTTTGTCTAGGAGTTTCTATGTTGTGCAGTATAAGTATTTTGAGCTCCTCTGGATGAAATTGGAGTCTGAAATACTGGAGCAGGTATCCCTCCGCTAAAAAGTGAGAAATGGAGAGCTCGTGAATGGAGCTGAAACTAGAGTTTGGAAACCTTGACCATAGGTGTTTGTATTTCCAAACTACATCCCCACATATGTAGGTGTAGGGCCCACATAAGGAGTGGATGGGGGAATGTGCCCCCCATTTCAAGGAAATCCCTGAACAAATGAAGAGGATCCAACAGGACCACTATGAGTGGTATGCATAAAAGAGGATGAAGACAAAGGTGCACTGGGTATACCAGTGACCACCCCACTAGAAGGTCCTGCTACATTCAAGGAAGTTGGTGGTTGAACCACCAGACTACTAGGTGATAAAGGTGAAGTAAGTGCACTTTGTCTAGGAGTAACTACATGGGGAGGTGGCACTCATCCAGCCAATACGGATAAACTGGGGGTAGATACACCCTCCGCTGAGCTTGCCATAATGATGCTCACGGGAACACCAATCATAGGTGAATTAAATGGAAGAAATTGGGCGATCACATGATCGTTTAACTCAGTAAGAGGGGGGTTAAAGTTTCTTACAAACTCATCAGCTTGCAAGTATTCTATCTCTACTACAGTTGCGGCTACCAGGGTTACCTTTCAAGCCTTCTAGTGTACCTGTGTATGAACCCTAGATGTGAAAGAGACTAAAGGCTACCGCAACTATCCAGACATTCTGGGGGGACAGTCGCAAGCCTGATTTGTACGCATGGGCAGGGCAGCAAAGCTTGAAACCCTGTCAATACAGGCATTTAACGGGGCCCAAGAGGTGGTATTGACAGAAGTCCCCAAATGCGCAAAAATATTGATCTACACTTTGACAAGGAATCAAAGGGTTATCTCCTCAGTCCAAGTCTCCATGTGGCCTCATGCTTAACTCTCATTTTAGAGGAGCTTCTCAGATACAATAAACATAGAAGAGGATTTACCTATTGATTAACCAACTACGTCTGAAAATCAAATACTTGTAGATAGTTTAAAGTCTCTAATCCACAAGTCTAGCCTAAGCTAGTTGGTGTAGGAGCCTAAAAATTAAAACTTACTAATAATTTTTAATTATATCGTTCATTCTAAAAGGTTGTTTTTAGTTAAAGGCAAATGGCATGAAACTAGTGTGATGTTATAGACTCGATAAGAAAAAGAAAAATGATATATAAAGAAAATTTCAAAGTAAATTGTGACTACTTAAACCAAACTTCTTTTCTTTTTGTAAATAGAAGCTAATGAATTTATAACTAAGTGCGAGAAAACTAAGACTTCTTTTTTTATAATTTTATAATTTTTATTTGAAAAATACTGAAAATAAACAACTAAATGCAACTAAATGCAAATATTATAAAATATTTTTCTTCTCTTTTCAAAAGCTTCAAAAACTATAATGCAACTAAATGCAAGTTTTGAGAAATTTCAAATAATCAAAGCATATAAAAAGTGAAATGAGGCATAAAGGATTTAAAGTGACCTACTTCAACCAACAGGAAGAAGACATGGAAAAAAAACTGACTTGGAGAAACTATTGAACCCAAAGAGTCCACTAGATTCACAAAAGAAGAGTGACAAACTGACACCACAAGACACAGCACAGAGTATAAAGCATATAAGGCCCTAATCATTGACCTAGACATAAGCAATCAAACCTATAGACCAAGCAGGAGGACCACCTACACTTCACAAATGAAAGAAATTCAATCAAAAGGCTCCAAGGATTGATGAATAAGCAACCGGTGTGACTTATAGACTTCAAACTCACAAAGTCATGCCATAAACAAAAGACTTCCAAACAACTAAAAAGATACAGAGACAGGGACAAGCAAACCTTATCCAAATTTTATACTGCTACAGGACACACACGACTATGTATGCAGGAACCTCGTGTATGACACACGACTATATAGACAACAACTTGCATGTACAAGGTCACACACGTGACTGTGCATGAAGCAACCCGCGTGTACAGCTAAAACATTTTCAAAGAAAAAAGACTAGCAAATAATTTTGGGCATCCTACACTATAAATCTAATGTAAGATAAAAAGAATCACACTCAGAATCAAAATCAAAACAAATACTGGTAAAGGGACCTACAGGATGGACCCACAGCAGGTTGGACTCCCCAGTGGAGTTGCCAGTTCTAGTGTATCGAACAATACGCCCTTGTAACCTAGGGTCCGGGGTTACCAACTTACTAATAGACTTGCAGACAATAAGCTTTTACAAAAACTGAAATAGGAATAGGAAGAGAGTTTGACTTACCCGGTTTATGACGGTTGATCCAAGCTTGGTCTTCTCCTGCTTCAATATTCTCCAAAGCTTCTAGGGATGCTTCTCTTCACCTGCAAAGAGCCAATTCTTCAAGCAATATCTCATACATATATATATCATAGGTTAGATGAAATGCATATTAATAACATAATTGAAATCATTCCTTAACCAATATACATGAGAAAATTACAATACAAAGAGTGGAAGAAGAATTTTCTTTATTAACAAACAGTGAATAGGTCAGAATACAACCCGGCTCCTGACACAAGGAATCCTCTGCAACCGAGGACACTGAGTTCTTCTACTCCAAGATTATGAGGGTATACCACCAACATAACTTTTATCTTTTAGAATTTATTTATTAGCGCCATCCCAAGGCCTCTATTTATATATTGGGAAATAGAGTGGTTTCGAAGGTTAGGATGGTTGAGACAGTTGGGATAGTTATGGATCAAGGCCCAACTAATCTCATCTAATCATGATTTATATTTTTTAATGTCAAATTAAGTTACACGCAAGTATGTATATAAGCAAGGCGCATATGACACACTTATTTATCAAAGGAAACTCACGTGTTCAATGTACACACGGGTTGTAATGAAAATAGTCACGAGTGACACACAATTTGCAATGCAAATAGGAGCGTGTGCAACCCTAAACTCAGAATACAAATATATGAAGCTGGTCCGAGGATTATGCATCAATGGTCATGCACATCTATAGTGTTTTAGTCAACTTCAATCCAAATTGTCATTTTGTGTCCCAACATAGTGGATGTCAGTACTCAGACAGAGAAGTGCCATTTAGGTTGATAACAATATAGGAAAATAATTTCATCTTAGTCAAATAGAAGTAAGTAACACATTACAGATATAGAGTTGGAACCTGGATATGTTGTAGAAAAGGGACTGGCACCCAAGGGAGACTGTTCCACCCAACCTTTCCCTAAAGCGGCCAAATTAGTTGCTTAGGACCCTCGAGCTTGCTCACTGCACTACAAGGATGGAGATATCTACTACACAATAGACTTTTGCAAATTAGAACTCAACAACAGGCTTAACTCAACAAATCACTTTAGCTATCCCCTCATCAAATTATTTGTGTGCCTAACCTTTTCAGTTTGCAGCAATCACAAAGTTCATTCTCTCAACAACCAGAATGAGTGGTGAGCCTCCTACTCAATTTGATGGTTTATATAAGATTGTCTAGCTCTTTGGGTCAGTTTTGAAATTTAATGAGCCACCCAGCTCAGTTCCCCCTCTTGGGGAACATGACCATATTTTTAGAGATTATGCTCCTGCAACATCTAGAAAGTGAATGCTAGTGCTACCACTTGTCAAATAGCCTTCTACAGCTTCTCCTTCCTCCTAGTGGGTAGTGAACACTCATTTAACAGTCTCCCACAAATAGGTGTCTCCTTTTATTAATTATTAAAATAAATAATTCTTCAATTACAGTCATTGTTAACCCACTTGGTCATAAACTTTACAATAAAAATTAACATAGTGTTTTTTCTAAAATAAATAATAAATATTTATTTTTCAGTTTTTGGTAAGTTACAAACACCCCCCTTTAAGGTCAACATCGTCCTCGATGTTGCTTAAGTTATTCCGGGTCTTCTTAAAACAGAGTTGGATATGACACCCGCATATCGCTCTCTAGTTCCAAGGTCACTTCATCTAGACTAGGGTGTTTCCACTGCACCTTTACCTGTCCAATGGTGTGATTCCAGAGTAAAATTTCCCTTGTGCCGAGAATACAATCCGGTTCCATCGAAAAATCTCCTTCTGGTTCTATCTGGACTGCATTCCAGTCAATCACATGAGTAGCATCATGTATATACTTTTTCAAAATAGAAATGTGAAAAACATTGTGTATCCTAATATTAGGTGGCAGAGCTAGTTGATAAGCCACTTGACCCACTCTTGCTAATATCTTGAATGGTCTGCAATACCTAGGTGTTAATTTCGCACAAATCCCTAATTTAAAGGAGCTCTTTCTTGGTTTCACCTTAACAAATACATGCTCACCGACTTGGAATTCTTTTGGAGTTTTTATCAGATCGGCATGACTCTTTTTCTTGTCTTGAACATTTTTCAAATTGCCTTGTACCTGTTTCACTGTTAGTTCCAATGCTTTTAACATGTTAGGTCCTAACATCAATCGGTCTACTAGATTACTCCATGTATTAGGAGTGTTACACTTTCTACCATATAATATTTCAAAAGGACTAAGCTTTGTTGAGGCTTGATAATGGTTATTGTAAGAAAATTCAACTAAGTGCAAATAATCTTCCCACTTCTTCGGATAATCACTAACATACGTTCGCAAGATATCTTCTAATACCTGATTAACTCTTTCTGTTTGGCCATCTGTTTGCGTATGATAAGAAGTACTGAAATTTAATTTAGTGTCTAATCCTTTGAATAAAGTTTTCGAAAAAATATCAGTAAATTTAGGATCCTGGTTATAAATAATTGCGTTTGGGATTCCATGCAAGCAAAATATTTCTGCAATGTTAGCAGCTGTATGAGTTGTTTTAACAGAAATAAAGCATGTGTTTCTTTACTTAACTTATCCACAACCACCATTATGGAATCATTTTGTTTTTGGTTTAGGTAAACTAGTTACAAAGTAAAGAGTAATTACTTCCCATTTCCAATTTGGAATTGGTAATGGCTGTAAAAGGCTAACTGGGTGTTGATGTTTAGCTTTAACTTGATGACATTCAATGAACCTAGCTAAAAATTCACCAACCTCATCTTTCATGTTAGGACAAAAGTACTATTTTATTAACATAGTTCTCATTTTCTGATACCCTAGATGTCCTGAATAAGGACTTTTGTGAATCTCATTTAGAATAAGCAGCTTAACTTTTGGTATATTTGGTACATAAAATCTGTTTTTAAACGGTATTAGACCATTTTCTTTAAAACTGTAATCTGTAATTATGTTTTTCAGATGTATTCTTAGTTATCTTTTCTTTTAAATTCTGGTATTCTAGGTCCCACTTTATTCATTCTTCCAATTTATCTTCCAAATAAATTTTATAACTGCTAATCGCAGCTATAAAATTTGTTACAACATTCCTACTCAAAGCATCAGCCACTTTATTTTCTTTCCCTATTATATATTTGATTTCAAAATCCTATTCGCTAAGGAAAGCTAGCCATCTAGCTTTCCTTGCATTTAGATTTTGTTGATCAAACATATATTTTAGGATGATGTTATCAAACATTAGCAGAAATATTTTTCCTAATGACGCCACATTTTTAAAGCATGGATTATTGCAGCCAATTATAAATCATAAGTTGCGTAATTTTTTTCATGAATCTTTAATTTTCTTGATTCATATGCAATTCCATGACCTTCCTGTGTCAACACCCATCCCAAGCCTTCGTTACATGCATCAGTGCATACAACGAAGTCCTTCTTTGGATATGTTATTTTTAGGATGGGTGCAGTAGCTAATAATTCTTTTAGTTTATTAAAACTATCTTCGCATTTTTTATCCCAAACAAATTTCTTACCCTTTTTCTGTAATGAAGTTATAGGATTTACAATCCTTGAAAATCCTTTAATAAATTTTCTATAATAACATGTTATCTCCATAAAGGATCGTACATCAGTTACGTCCTTAGGAACATGCCAATCAATCATAGATTTTATTTTATCTGGGTCCACCGATATCCCTTCTTCAGATATGATCTGTCCTAAATATTGTATTTTATCTTTACAAAAATCACATTTATTGAACTTAGCATATAGATGATGTTCTCTTAACACTTGTAGAATTATCTTTAGGTTTTCATGATGCTCTTATTTTGTCTTAGAATAAATTAATATGTCGTCTATAAAGACAACTACAAATTTGTCTAAGTACTTACTTAGGACACTATTCATTAAACACATAAAATTTGTTGGTGCATTAGTCAGCCCGAAGGGCATAACCACGAATTCATAATGCATGTATCTTGTCTAGAAAGCAGTTTTAAAGATGTCTTCATCTTTAATTATAACTTGGTGATACCCAGAACTTAAGTCAATATTTGATAATCTTGTTGCTCCACGTATTTGATTGAAAAGATCGTCAATGTAGGGTAGAGGATATCTATTCTTAATCATAATTTTATTAAGTTGACGGTAGTCTATGCATAAACATAGAGTATCGTCTTTCTTTTTAATGAAAAGGACCAGTGCTCCCCAAGTGGATACACTTAGTCTTATATAATGTTTGTCTATTAATTATTGTAACTGTAATTTTAGTTCATTCAGCGCCAAGATGTTCATTCGATAGGAAGCTTTCGAATTAGGTACCACTTCAGGTACTAATTCAATTGTAAATTCCAGGTCTTGCTTAGGAGGTAATCCTAGAATTTCTTCCAGGAATACATCCATGAAATCTTGCATTATTGGAATATCCTCAAATCCTGGTTTATCTTCTTTATTAATTTGTTCATTATTTATAATGTGTACATCAAATACTTTACAGTGCTTTCTTACATCCTTCTTTATCTATAAGGATGAGATTTGTCTAACATATATCTTCCTAGGTATTCCCGTGATAGTAATTTTGTTTCCTTCATTATTCAAACAAGTAAAAGTTTTCTAAAAACAGTTTCAAATCACTTAGTGTTTCTCAAGCCTATCCATTCATATTAGAACATCATATGATCCTAAAGGTAACGCATTTAATTTGACCTGATTTTCAAACTGATTCATCATCAAATTACAACTTTCAACATAGTTTACTACCTTTCATTTTGTTCATGTGGCTAGCTAAACCAGCTAGGATTTATCAAACTTTTTTAAAGATAATTTGCATTTTTCTATGATACTAGGAGATATATAACTTAAACTAGATCCTGAATCAATTAATATGGAAACGGAAAAATTTTGTATCATACCTTGCACTTCTACCATAGAAGTCTGGTGATCTGCATGTCGGTTCTCTAGAGCTACATTTATCTTGTGCATCTCATTAGCCACATCCCCAACTGTTTCTTCTTCTTGTACAGTGTGTATGTTGTTGATGTTTCCTCTCTGGTTCAGACAGTACTTGGTGTAGTGTGGTCCCTAGCATTCCAAGCATTTGATAGGCTCTATTTGTTCATTATTTGTAACAAAAATGTTAGACATATCCCTGCCTTTTGATGTTGCAGTATTCTAGGGTATTTTGTTCTTAAAATCAGGTTTCTAATAGTTATTCTTGGAGAAGTTCTGAGATTTACTCTCAACACTCTTGTTTGACTTGAATCCTCTTCTCTTGGGATCAAAATGACTTGTCTTTTTAGTCTTCCAATTAGGTAGGATTTCTCTTTTCTTGCTCTGCTCATAATAGAATTTTTCATTTCTCATAGTTGACTCCAAATTTTTCGTATTGTCAAACTCAATACTATATTTGAAGCTAGCAGATAAACAACTTAAAAACAGTTGTATTTTTTGGATTTTCATCTTTTATGTATGGTACGCATCTTAACAGACTTAAGAACTTGCTGCTCAATTTCTTCATGGACATGGAACCTAATTTTAAATCATATAACTCCTTGGCTCTTTCCTCGTAATATTGTTAAGATATAAACTTTCTCTTTAATTACTTCTTAAAAACTCTCTAGGTTAAGGACTTCTCTTTTAGATTTTTGACCCTCTTTATATCTTGCCACCATATGTCGGCTTTTCTGGTCAAACTGTAAATAGCCATTCTGGCCTTCAATATTTCAGAATAATTGTAAAGTTGGAAGTACTTCTTCATGCCTCACAACCAAGCTTCTTCTTCCTCTCCTTTATCTACCTCCCCGTTGAACATTGGAGGCTTTATTTTCTTGAATTCTCCAGAAATCTCTTCATAGGGTTTATACTTCTTTTTCCTAGGTTTTCAGTCACTTTCACTGCTATCACTTATGTATTTTTTCCTTTCCTTATGTGACCTTAATTTAACCTCTGAGGAAGATTCACTATCAGGATACTTTGCTTTCTTCCCTTGATGTTTCTAGGACGTTGTTTTAGAATCAGTTTCGGTAGCACTTCTTTTATCTTTTTCCTGGTTATTTATTTTGTCCAATAGATATTCATTCAAATCTAAAATTATTTGATTATCCTGTTTCACAGTTTGTAGCTCATTATTTAAATCTCTAATTGTTTGTATTATCTATGGATTGTTCAAATCTACATACAAGTTTTCAGGATTAATGTGTTGAGAACCATTCTCAGCAGATGCCTCAACATTCTCCATTTTCCTGTAAAACAAGTTTTATATTTCTATATAGAAATAAATAAGAAAACTAAATTAGTACACTATTTTTCTTTATAAGAGAGTGAGCCTTTCAGACCTAGTGTTGGAATCTCGCTCTGATACCAAATGTAACATCCCTCAATTTCATAAAATAAAAATTAAAAAAAAATTATTTACTGCATGTAATATTAGAAAATCCTTAGACAATGCTTAGAGAGATGTTATCACTCACATTTAAGTTATTATTAGCACGCTTAAAAGGTAATCCATTGATATGACATTATTTTGTGACGTAAGAGAACTATCTATACTTAACTTGATGTTGTAAAATAGTTTGTCATTATCGTAAGTTTGTTTCTAAACTTAAGCTACGCAAGGAAATAATGCATGGTCTTACTTAGTCATTATGACTAAAGCATGGAGTACTGTTATACCCATGTCCAGGTGGGTGAGGTTACTCCAACATTGCAGCAGAGAGATAATAATTTTCCATAAGGTCATGAAAGATAAGAGGTAAGTTCTTGGTTTAGATAAGGGTCTCAAAAATTATCTTAGTTTGATGTTCTTAAGCCATACTTCATATTTTCATCTTTTTTTTAAATAAAACCATATAAGTTTCCAACTAGAAACAACTAACATTTTCATAATTCTTCCTTTACAGGTTAAAATATATATACAACCAAGATTTGATACACCTATGGTTAAATATTACGAATTAACTATGCATAATAGGTGTAGTTTATTTTTATGTAAAAGTAATGGTAAATATTTAAATGACTCCCTCGTTCTTTGTATTGACACACTGGTTGTCTTTAATGTGATTGGAAAAGGAGGTGGACGAGTTATTAAATTGTCATATTCCAGAGCATACGGAATCCTTCCAGCCCCCAGCTGTCAAATTCATATGCGTTGTAATGTCTTGAAGGTTATGCCAGACATTTTGTTAGGGATCTAGAAGATGTTAATCATTTCTTTATTTCCTCCGAAGTCCCTTGGTTGCTTGAATTATTTTCTTCAACATCTGTAACCCCTAGACTCGGCCTTAATCTGCACCACCCTAATATTGAACCAGTTGTTAAAGGAATCTACAAAAAAGGCTCTGGTGATTAGTGTGTTTTGTTGAAGAAACCTAAGGGTAACTATGACTCCAAAAGGTATTTTAAAAAAAAATATGAACTCTTTTCATTAAGAAAATATGAATTGGTTTAATCTGCTTGGAAAATGTGTTGTGTACAGGACGACTCTGCAACGGAGCATGGAAGGACAATCATATGTGGATTTCTCTCTTTTTTACTGGTAAGACCCATGACAAAAGACTTGCGTGGCTCTTGGGGAAACATCTAGGTCTATACTTCGTTGATTATATTTATTTAAAAAGTATTGTGGTTGTGGCCTTACTCTATTATCTTGTAAATTTGAAATACAGTTTAAATTCAGTTTGATTCTTGGTGTAATTCTTGACAGCGTTGGGGTTTGATCCCCAAACCGCTCGTAGTATAATAGGAATACTTACTTTGATACTTACTGTCGATCTCTATTATTAATGAAAAATTATTGACAAACATTGGTTTCTGATTAAGAACCTCTTATGGCTTATATCTATCTTAGATTTATTTTTCAATTTTTCATCTGTATTATATAATAAATATTTTATCACGGTAATACTTCAGCAATAAGCTACTACCGTAGTTTCATTATGGATACGGTTTTTGGGAAACACCCGTGAGAGTTCTTTTTGTACAAACCTTACTTGATTTGCCAAGATGGATTATTAAATTATATTAGTCTTCATTTATTAATATTCCACCTGTGTAAAAATTTTGATTCATTTTTAACTAAGCAGCTGCGACGTGCTTGTAACAAATTTATTGTTTGAAGTTTGTTTCCTTAGATGATTGAACGACCTGTTAGGGTTAAAGTCCTGAAGCTTTATTATACAACTATTATAGAAATAGTATGTAGTTAACTATTGGTTGTAACTCTCACAGTTTGCAAATATTAACTGTAACGAATCCCTTCCCTTCGTTTTGTTTGAGAAAGTCGTGAGCTATTTTATTGTTTTTTCCATTATGAATATAGATTCTATGATTTGAATGGCCTTATAATTATTGTTCTACATTCATGATTTTGTTTCTACTATAGTAATCATCCTTTAAAAGGACCTTGGAGCCATTCGTCAATTATCTAGGTCTATTTATTTTGGTTTACTTGTTACCTATTGTAGATTAATCGGTTTATATAAAGATCTTAGGGTTTAATTGTTTGGTAAAGTTTTTACTTGATTAGTTTATTTTGTTTATTTAAATTTAATGGCCATGAGACTGTAAGTAACTCTCATTCATACTAACCATATTGTTTGAACATTTGAAAGGTTAATCCCTAAGGCTGCCTGTAACTTTTATTCTGAAGAGAAACACTATCAGAATAACACCAAATTAAATCAGAATCCTGTAACTAGTTCTAAGATTTGTCGATAATCCCGACTTGGTGTTTACATTAATAGTTTAGCTGCTAGAAAACTAGGCCGAATACAACTTTAAGTAATTAGCTTAGGCCGAATACATTATTATGATTTTAATTGAAATCTGGTTATTCTATATTAATACTTGAATTGAGTAAAGAGAAACAAATTGGTATTTTAAAGATGAACTTGGATATGTTCATTATAATGCTAAGTTGTTTGAGGATAAAATATTTGGAAATAAATAACTTATTTATATATAAAAGAAAAGACTATGTACTTTATTTTGTTTCCTGAACTTGTACTATAAAATTTTATCTAAATGGATTCAGAACTGTAACATGTATCTACACTAAATACCAGATGTTTTGATTAACAGTAAAATTATAAAAAATTTACTTAATACTTCTATTATCTATAATAAGGAAGATACATATTTATTCGATCATTCGGATACTACTATTCGACATAATTTATATCTTCCTGTACTATAGCACATCACTTCGGTGAGAGGAAAAATACAGGGGATAATTTTAAACTCATTTATTTTCCAATCAGTTTCAATGAATACTTCATCAAATAACAATCATTTAATTGTAATCATATTGGAAAATAATTCCATCTTATTCAAACATAAGTAAGTAACACATTACAGATATAGATTTGGAACCTGGATATGTTGCAAAAAAGGGACTGATACCCAAGGGAGACTATTCCACCCAACCTTTTCCTTAAGTATCCAAATCACTTGCTTAGGACCCCTGAGCTTGCTCACTGCACCACTAGGATGGAGATCTCTATGACACAGCAGACTTCTGCAACTTGGAACTCAACAATAGACTTAACTCAGCAAATCACTTTAGCTATCCCCTCATCAAATTCTTTGTGTTCCTAACCTTTTCAGTTTGCATCAATCACAAAATTCATCCTCTCGACAATCAGAATAAGCGTTGATCCTCTTTTTTAATTTGATGGTTTATATAAGATTTCCTAGGTCTTTGGGTCAGTTTTGGAATTTAATGAGCCACCTAGCTCAATTCCCTCTCTCAGGGAACATGACCACTCTTTTAGGGATTATGCTCCTACAACAGCTAGAAAGTGAATGCTAGTGTTGCCACTTATCAACCAGCCTTCTACAACCGCTCTTTCCTCCTAGTGGGAAGTGAACACTCATTTAATAGTCTCCCCTGAATATGTGTCTCCTTTTATTAATTATTAAAATAAATAATTCTTCAATTACAGTCATCTTTGACCCACTTGGTTATAACTTTACAATAAAAATTAACATAATGTTTTTGCTAAAATAAATAATAAATATTTATTTTTCAGTTTTCGGTATGGTACACATCTAAAGAACATTAAGGGATAAACTTAAGAAACAGCAAAAAGTGGAACCCATATTTATTCAAAAATACACATTGCAGTGGAGATTGTACTATGATGTTTTCTCCTTCCTTTGGAAAAATAAGTTTAATAAGGTTGTTTTTCCAAGGTATGGACCTTTTTGGATTCCTCAACTATTATTGCAATTAAACTTGCACATACCAAGTTGCAACAAATATTTCATGGAAGTGGAGTTTTCTATGTATTATCCATGATGCACTTTAATGAAAATTTGATAAACTAATTTTTTTTTTTGTTTTGCTTCATTCATAACTTCAAGCATTTAGTTTTCTAATATAGGTGATTCATTTTATTTTAATTTTATAAAAATAGAATAATGCNATATATATATATATATATATATATATATATATATATAGGTAAAACCATTTTTTGGACACAAGTTTTACTAATATAGAGTAAGTGATGTGATATATTTTTCCATTCAAATTTATAGCCATGGGATTCAATTATTATCAATGTGTTTTTGTGTGGGAGGGTCAAAATTTGGCAACTAGTTCATGGTTCTTGCACTCTTCTTTGGCCCATTCAATTTCCCTTAGCTATAATTCAAACTTATTTAGAAATTTTTGTGCCCATGAGTAAAAGTAATTGTCTCAAACAATTACTAATACTACAAAGACTAAAATAATAATAAAACGCTACTAAATTTTAGCATATATTAAAAAAAAAAAATTTTAAAAATGTTAATAGATATGTGAAATACTTTTACCAAGAAGACCTATAAATTGTAACTTGGAAGTATTGGAAGTGTAAAAATTGGAATTAGGAGCCTCTCACAACAAAACCATGTTTCTATATCTTTGTGAGTCATAAGATTTAACCAATCTCAATATCAAAATAAAAAAGACAATTTCATGTTTAAGAAAAAACATCGAAGTGTTTCATTAAATTTGTGTTTACTTTATTATCAAATTTATAATAAAGTTGAAAAATAACATCTTACCAAAATTAGTAGCTCCAAGTTTGTGACAACCAAATGAGAGAACTTTCAAACTATCTATAGAAATAGGTATCTAAATATAGCAAGTGCTTTTAACTTCTGAGGCTGATCACAAAAAAGCAAGTGTGTTTGGAATTCCATATGTGATGCTTGGTAAATTTGGTACCTGATAAAATTGTTAATGCTTGGTAAATCCAACATCTAATAAATTGTCCATGCTTTGTGGGTGGTTGGGTTAATTCCTTCATTAACATAGTTTAAAATGATTTATTGTAAAATGGTACCCACCTCTCTCTCGTAGTTGCACCTTCCAATTTGAAAACTGAAGAATAGGGAAAGGCCACTATAAAAAATAAAGAAGAAATGGAATGAAAGCAAAGCCATCACCATTGAAGGAAGACTCGCCCACATATTTTTTCAATCAAATAGAAAAGTTTCAATCAACAAAGAAAATTTCATTTTCCACTAAATTACATATATAATAATAGCCACCTATACAGGCCACTTATCTAGACATACACATATCCTAACAAGCCTATTAATAAAAATTAATGACATTGAAAAATAATTACCCATAAAAAACGTGTCCATGCAAATTGTTTACTCATTCTTTGAGATGGTTTGTTTAAATTTTAACCATATTTTGATGAGTAAAATGCCTCATGATGAGCATATTCTCGTAAAATTCCAACCCTTAGGGTGAGTGTCCATTTTATGTTTCAACAAAAAATAAATTATAAAAGCCATTTTATGCTTTACAGCACACTTACCCAAGCTTAATATCGCGGTGTTTGGGAAGAAATTCTCGAACCCATGTGTGGCAGTTCATTTCCCTCTATTTAATCTCTCCATATAACTTATTTTCTGCCTCAAAAATTAAAACTAAATGTCCATTTTATGTTGAAGATCATGTTGTCGTTCTTTTTGGTGACTGTGTGAGTACCCCACCTTCATTTCATCTCTTCAATGAAAGATTCGGTCTCAAAATTATGCTTCCTCGTGTTTGGGTAACAACAATTTTTTAGTGATATTTTAAGTTCAATAATAAACTATAAGAGAGAGACAGTTCTTATGCGTTCTCCTATTGTGTTGTCACGGTTCTATATTGACCAGAAATTGATTCATTCTTTTTAACATCTGTGTTGCTTCATCATTTCATTATTTTTTTTGGAAACGTTATGATGGTTAAGAAATGTAATCTCACTAGTCAAATGCAACATTAATTAGTAAGTTAGTTGAGTAGTTGATTCGATCACCTTATATTGATTAGTGACCCATGGTTTGGTTGTTATGTAGTCCTATATATGTTGTTTCTTAATAATGAGAATGAAATCAATAGTTTCCACTATTGTTCCTGTTAGATGTACACCATCGGGAATCATCCTACATGAGAATTGTTGTGTTAAGTCCGGAACTTATGTTGTATTAAGTTGAAATCCTCTCCGTGACACTTGTTGTGTCAAGTATGGAACTTATATTGTATTAAGTTCACTAACTTATTGTGTTAAGTTAAAGAGCTTGTTTTGTATCAAGCTAGGACCTTGATCATGTCCTATTCGGGAGAGATGCATGTACTAGGATCTTATTGTTAAGATAATGACCTTGTGTTAAGGTCTGAGAGTTGTGTTGTATCAAGTCTTATTAAGTATTGAGGATATACTATGTGATGTATGGATAGTCATGGTCAATAGGTGCTACACTCCCTCGTCATAACAAATGGGTAACTGGAAGTATTGAAGGAACATCGAAGCTAACGAGGAGAAGTCAAGGTAGGTAGCATGAGGCAGTTTGATATACCACTTGGCTGCAGAACTAATGAGTGTGCACTGGAACGACCTCAACCAGATGGAATCGTCAACTATGTAATTAGATGAACACCATAGATGGAATGACATTATGTGATTTTGAGGATCCTCATTTGCCTTACCCTCAAACTTAGGGATGTCTAAGGGAAGCTTGGTAGACATAAGAGAACATTGTGGGTTATGATGAATGGGGTCATTAGTCAACTGTACCAAATTAGGCAGGTTGATACTATCCATAAAAGGTAGACTGGAACCAAGAGTGGATTGGGAAGGACCAGTAGTGGTGTTGGCGACAGCAGGAACGTAGTTCCCCTGCATAACTGGGGGTCGATAACATTGACTTCTGACAATAGGAAGATTCACTGGTATGGTATGAATAGTCAGAACAAAAGTGGAAGGGCCACTGCCCCCAGGTATAAATGCTGGAATGGTAGTGACCACGGTGGCTGGAATGGGATCACCACTAGTGGGTAGCAAACTAGCAATAGTGTGTGCAGTGGCAAGGGGCCCACTAGGACCAGGACTTGTCAGCCCAGTAGAATGGATACCCATAATGATAGGTGGAATGGACGTAATCCCACTACTAACAACTCCCCGAAAGGGATTAGGATGTGCCCCATCCATGGGGATAGATGTAGAAGTGAACAAGGTGGGTTCGAACTAATATGAATTTGAATCTGAATCATAGGTTGTATGTGGCTCCAAAGTTGGTGAATGATGTCGAATATGGATCCGACGGTGACGGTTGAAGGAACCGAACTCGGGGGTATGCCCCCTAAGCCTATGTGAGTAGTGTGGTGGAGCTATCATGATATGATGGAGTGTTGTGTAATGAATGAAAACTCAAGAGTCTCAATCGCAGGCTCAAAAACCCAACTACAACCGAGTGTGTAGAAGGAGAGCGTATGAAATAGCGGCTCACATGCCAACAACAATCTCTAAAACCAAACTGCACAAGCAGATCACAACAATGCGAGTCTACAGCAAAGTGGTCATAAATCCAACAACAAGCACTACCTATAAAATAAAATGATGCATTAATATATGGGATAAAAGTGCAAGCAAACTCCTAATTACAAGTTGGAAGCCCCTCACAAATCGTATCCTCAACAAGGTGATGAAATCCCAGTCGGGAAATATGAAATGGAAGAACAATATAAGCTAAGAGAATCCCACTACCGATAAGGACCCTGGGTAAAAGAGCCCTAGAAGAATGGAAACTAGGCTACCTCGTTCATGACACGTCACAGTTGGTTTACTAGCACTCAAGCCCTTTTTACCCTGGCCCCCGGATGGGTGATACAGGGAGGACTGCAAAGGGTTATCCTTCGGTGCAAGATGGAGTGTGGTATTCCACCATGACTTTCGGAACCCCTTCATTTGCAGCTGACTCCTCCATAGCAGGGGGCCTCCCGACAAACCAGTCATGACCATGCCAACAAGTACAAGAGGATTTTGGCCCCCTAATGGACAAAAACTATGTCTCAAGATGTAAGTGACAAAGGGGTGTTGTTTAGATTCCTATCCCCAATGTCCTAACTTAGCTACAATAGTGTTTTGTCCTCAAATGAGGTTACAATGTTGGTTGTATTAAGTTAATTTTAAGGCTGGCTTGGGGTCATGAGCCAAGCATTTTGATCTTTAGGGTGTGAGATGTGTACAAACCCTAACAATCCAACGGCGAAGATGTTCCAATCTCACTGTAGGGATGCAAATAAAATGCAGATAAAAAGCAGTAAATGGCAGTAAATATGTTTCAAAATAACTCTTTCCTTTAGAAATAAAATGTACTTGAAGTAAATGAGTAGTAAAAGGAACTAATCAAATGTAGGAAACATACATGGGATCTCAACCAAAAACATCAACTAGAACGACTCACAAACCAAGTAAGTGGGATCACAAAACATACCAGGGGGCTGCAAAGGATCATATATGAATAGAAACAGGTCGAAAAGGGGTTTAAGATAGAGAGGGGGTCTGGAACAAGGATCTCATGCACCAAAACTGACTAAAAAACTGCAGGTCACACTTGTCTGCGTAATAGGTGCGATCAAGGTTGCAAAGAATAGGGAAATATTCGTGATCTGGGAAGAAAAATAGTCAACGAACTTAGGTCGCATAAAATAGAGGATTATGTGTGACAGGTTGCTCAAAACAGAGTCACAATAGCGACATGGGTCTCTCCAAAAGCTGGGATAGGCGCGATCTGGCTTTCTGATCTAGGTTGCATGTATCTGGGAAAAAGACGCAACCTGGGTCACGCTTATCAGGAAAAAATGTGCGAATGGGATGTAGCTTTCAACTTGATACAGTGTGACTCATCCCGAACAGGAAAATTTTTAAAAAACAAATAGTCGGCTAGGGCCGAGGGGCAGGCACTGATGCAGTATTGGTTCAGATCTTTCGTGAGGGGGTCATATCTGTGATGGCTGAGGGAAGCAAAGGAAAACAAACCAATAGAAAAACCTACAAAAAAAAATATATGTATGGATCGACCTAGTGGAGTCGCCAAAACTATAGTGTGGATTTCTCCCCATCTACGTGCAAAAGCACCAACCTTAGCTCGTCTAGAGCATAATAAAGAGTTCAATGATAACAAATGAAACAAGACAATAATAGAAAATATTTTTTAGGTTTTTCACATATATAAAACTAACTAATGCAAGAAATAACAATGAACACACCTTTCTTTTGAAGTTGGGTCACCGTAGCTGCCCTAGGAAATGGTCCCGCAACTCCACAGTTTTGGTCTCCAGTCCCTTCATGGCTAGTTGTCAGATGTGGGATGGATCCAAATGGGTATGAAGCAAGCTCAGCATACATCATGGGAATGGCGTGGAAAAATGTGGGAATAATGGCAGAAAGAGTATGCGATGTGTCTGATAGAAAATGACAAAAGGTGTTTTGAGGAGTCCTTCACAATGTATTTATAGTATGGTCCTAGGGTTTTCTGACCCATAGTAATGACCCATGGTATTTTATTGTACATGGTATTTATCTATGGTTTTTTTATCCATTCTCATATTTAGGGTTTTTTACCCTTTTTGGGAGAGAGTGGGGATAAATCACAATAAATGATCATCATCTCTTCCTTTATGGGAGAGAATAATGATGTTTAGGACCATTTTTAGTGGAAATACAATTGTGAAGGTCAAAAGTGAAGGAAATATGGTGGGAATATTATGTATGATTATGGTTTAGACCATAGAGAGCTAGGTGAACACTTTTTAGTGTTAACAAACAGGAACTACCCGTCTCCTTTAGGGATTAGATACCCCTAGATTGATTTACTTTAGCATGTGACTATATGACCTGGGATAATACATATGATCATAGGTTCGAAACAATTATTATGAGTACGCTATGATATAGAATTGATGAAAACACATATGGACCATGCAGTGAAAATTAATATGAGCACATAGATAGAGAGAGATTTCAAATTGCCCATGTATGCCACCAAGTGAAGTCGAATTGATAAGACATTAGTTTAGTCTTAATTATGATAAGGAAAGTCCAGTTAAGTAAGGAATCAAGTCCTTAATTTATGCAAGTGGTTGTTGGAGTTGACACTGGTGGAGAAACACTAGTTATGTCCAGTTATGTTCAATTACATTAAGTTCTTCTCAGTTACATGCAGTTCCATTCAGTTTAGTTCAGCTAAGTTAACTCAGTTAGAGACAGTTAATCTCGGTGAATTAATGGAGAGTGCATATCTTCAATGTGGGAGTTAATTATGAAGTTCCCAGTTGGATCCAAGTGTGTGGGCGCTCATGTTTGAAGATGAGACAATGTTCATATTGTTAACAAGTTATTAAAGCAAGCAAATATTCGCTACCTTATTTGTATAATTGATTTTGTCATGTTATTAAAGTGTTATGCACTTGGCAAGACCCTTACATTGTTCAATTTCATCTCTCCTCTCTTGTGCTCTTGAAAAAGAAATATGTTATTGTGTTGTAATCATTCTATGCCTATTATCAATCATACTCTAAGATTGTTTGCTGGGCTTGTTTTCCTCTGAATCAGTGGAGGGTTTTCCCAGGGTATATCCTACGGTTCTATGGATTGATTTGTTTATGTATTTGGATTATTGATGAGATATATATGCACTGTAGTTGTGGATTAAAGTTTTAAAGTTCAAGAATATTCATTTTTTCTCAAACACTAACATGGTATCATAGCAAGAGCATGAAAGAGCTTAGTTTGTGCAAGAAACTAAAGCCTACACAGAACTTGAAGTATTGATCAAAGAGATTGGAGCCATGGCATTGATCTCCATCCAACGGGAAGACTAAATTAAAGGTGCTTCCAACTTCAACACATGGAAGGAAAGGATGTTAATCATTCTTTACGAGCATGTTCTAGATGTCTATGTTACCTCAGTGAGCAAGGAGTCTTTATCCAATGCAGGGAGAATTAAAGAGAAAGTCAATAGGATCAACTTTGGTTACTTTTCAGACTAAAAATTTTACGAAGACGTTCTGATCAATCCATGAGGAATAAGACAAAACAATTGAAAACCCACTTCCCAAATGGGATGATTTAGCTTAATTCGATGGATATTTAAAAAATTCACAACTATTTGAGAGATACAATCAGTTTTTTTAATATTAAATTCTCAGAATTCGTGTTATGCCTGTTTTCCCAAAGTGTGTGAATTGATGGAATAACCCTAGGATCTATGGTTTGGATATTATAATTATTCAATGGATCTTGTGTATAATGAGATCCTTAATACGATGATCATTTGAAGAAGAGCATTTACTTTTGGTTGCATGGGATCTAGTTTCTCCATGTTGAGATTCACTACCTCATGCATGCACTCAAATTTGAAAAGATATCAAGATCGAGGGACTACGGTAATCTTTGGAAGGAAGCAAAGACTCAAGAGCGAGCATGCAAAAAAATAAAAGATAAGTACTCATTTTTTATTATTATATGTTATTTATATCTATATTCTTTTGAATGTTTTCATTATAGTCATATAGAGATTCGTATTCCCGAGATTAGGAATTGTGAGCATATATGTTGATTGTCTTTCCATTATTGACAAATATTTTTTTTTATAAAATATGAATATAGAGCATGCATGATTTTTCATAAAATATGAATATAGAGCATGCATTATTATTTTGTAAAATATGAATATAGAGTTGCATGATTGTTCATAAGATATGAATATAGAGCATGCATGATTGTTTTATAAAATATGAATATAAAGATGCATGATTGTTCATAAGATATGAATACAGAGCATGCATGATTGTTTCATAAATATATGAATATAGAACTTCATGATTGTTTCATAAAGATATGAATGTTGGGCTGCATGATTGATTCATGAGATATGAATGTTGGGCTACATGATTATTTGATTATCATATGCTTTTATAAAATCAAATTTTGTTTCATTACAATCTATATTCTTGGGAT
This sequence comes from Pseudotsuga menziesii, assembly GCA_001517045.1. Taxonomy (NCBI): domain Eukaryota; kingdom Viridiplantae; phylum Streptophyta; class Pinopsida; order Pinales; family Pinaceae; genus Pseudotsuga; species Pseudotsuga menziesii. The sequence goes on along the minus strand of LPNX010408943.1, from coordinate 64,429 downwards.
TATGAATGATGTTATGGTATCAATATGATTAAAAACAAATGTTACAATATTTCTATTTTATTGGTAAATAGGAAAAATCATGTTAAGAAGAATAAGGGTTTGCATAAATCTTCATGAGATCTAAATATAAGACTGCAAAACATTACATGAAATATGAATGGGGTTATGTCGAAACATTGATTTAATGTGTACATAACTATATGAACCACTGCAAATACATTGACGTATTTGTGTGATTAAAATTCATGAGATATGATTATATTGAAACATTGGTTAAAATGTTTTGGATGTCCGTGTGTATTGTTTGTCATTTTATTGAAGTGACTGGATTATGTAAGGTTGCTAATAACTTGATTGAATTTGGCTTGCAAGGAAATATTGTATGCCCTAACCTACAATTAAAAATGATAGGTATTGAATGAAGAGTAATTTTGATTATTGATCCTAACAAAGACAGGGATGTTGTGAAGCAAGAAGCTTTTGGTAGCAGATCAAGATGTTCCTATGTGTTAGGAAGAAGACAGAATATAATCCATAATCATATTCTAAGAAATGTAAAGAATCTTGAAGATAATTAAATTATCTTATTTACATTCATGTGTTAAGACGAGCTTCATACATATATGAGCATGAAGTCTCCATGATGGAGGACCCATATTATGATTCTCACATCTTGATGGTGAGAGGGAGTAGCTAGATTCACTAGCTCCTAAAGAAACCAGTAAAATTGGTTGATATATTTTGTTATGAGGAGAAATGCATGATGCTCATATTTAGAAGGGAGCTGAGAACTATATTCAAGAATATTGTTATGATTCTTATGATTAGTGGTGTGGCAGTCACCAGACAAAGATTCTCCTCAATTAAGAAAAATGTGCGGTAAAACAACCTGAAGAGTTTCGGGATAATGGACTGTAAATCCATGGCCACGCATATGAAGATAAATGTGAAAGTTATAATTCTTATTTCATATTTGGAGAATCCCAATCCATTTGAGATGTATTTGGTTAGTTACAGGTCCCAGTGTCTGTTATATGCTTTGCAATATGTACATAAGCATGTGTTGTGGTACCTACTGGGTACAAAGTGTATGTGGGCTCAGATATGTCTTGGTCAGTGAAATAAAGTTTCAGAGATATATGAAATCTGACTAGTATAGTGATCAAGGAAATATCGCATATGTTTCTCTAGATAAAGCATGTTGTAAAGAAGTAAATATTTATGAGGTTCCAATTCAGTTATATTTGAGACATCATACATATCCACAGATGAGCAACATTGCCAACATTCTTCCTAAGCCTCTGTCTGGGACAAGCTTGGTATAGTACATAAGAAATACCCTAGTTGAAGAGGGAGTATTGATGTGTCTTCATAAGAAGTAGCAGATAAAGTCCGCACCAGTTAGTCATGGCACATGACTCAGGAAACCAGGGGTTGTGATACCTTGTGGAGAGAATCCGCATGAGTAGACACATGGTCAAATTCTCAGAGACTATTGATACTCAAGAAGAGTTATAGTTTGGACTGTCAGAGAACAGTTGAACCTCTCAGAGAGGTAGCTGGGGTGGTGCAGTATAAAGAGAAGAATCACTCATAAAGTGATCAGGCCTTGAAGAACATCACATAGAATGGAAATCTCACAGAGAACTTCTCCACATAGCAGAATATTGAACAAATCAACAAATGGTGAAGAGCAAAAGAAATGATAAGACTTTCTTTCTACATGATTTTACACATTTGTTGTATAATGGTGTATATGATGGATGTAAAATCCATAGTTTCTAGTTTAGAGAAACTTTATTTTGGATTGGATCTAGATGATGCTACTATGTGTAAGTAGATAGTTGGTATTTGAGCAGACTTGTTGTATTTTATGCTTGCTATTAAGCATAAGTTTGAGTATTTTTTGAGGTACATTAAAATATACTGCTTATACATGGAAGACCTATTATATGATTGTGTTATCCAGCTATTGTTTTATCCTAAGATAAGCGTTGTAATTTGCGGCTAGTACTACAAAAGCTAAGTGTATTGAGGATATTACTACAGAAGCAAGATGTATGTCTGAGAGTACTTCAAAAGAAAAATGTGTTTTGCAGATAGTACTACATACTAAGGAGTAGTGTATCTTTGGAATCTACCTACTAGGGTGAAATACTTAAGCCTATAGTTATTAGGTGTTAATTGTCAAGATTTCTTAAATACCCTATATGTGTGTTATGATCAAACACATTTGAGATGAAGTTTTACTTCATTGAAGTCACGATCATGTAAAATGAATTCCATTACATAGCTACTAATGAGCATATTGCAAATTTATGACAAGCCTCTATATGTGACGAAGTTATGACACTTCCAAGATAAGATTGGTGTGGAAGGAAATTCCTGGTATGGAAGATAATGTCTCCCTTGCTAAGAGGGAGTGTTATATGTACAACATCGAGAATCATCCTCCATGAGACTTATTGTGTCAAGTCCGAAACTTATGTTGTATTAAGTTCAAATCCTCTCCATGAGGCTTGTTGTGTCAATTCTATAACTTAGGTTGTATTAAATTCACTAACTTATTGTGTTAAGTTAAAGAGCTGGTGTTGTATCAAGCTAGGACCTTGATCAAGTCATGTTTGGGAGAGATGCTTGTACTAGGATCTTATGGTTAAGATCATAGCCTTATGTTAAGTTCTGAGACTTGTGTTGTATCAAGTACATAAATTATGTCGTATTAAGTTCACATTACTTATGTTGTATTAAGTCTCGAATATATACTATGTGATGTATGGCTAGTCCTGGTTAATAGGTGCTATGAGTCTCATTTAGGGATTAGCTACCCCTAGAGTATGAGTCTCATTCAGTTCAGTTCAGTTCATTCAGTTAACAACTCAGTTAGATACAATTAAACTCAATGAATTAATGGAGGGTGCATATCCTCAGTGTGGGAGTTAATTATGAAGCATCAACTTGGAACTAAGTGTGTGGGGGTGCATTGTTGAAGATGAGACATTGTTCTTAGTGTTAACAAGTTACTGAAGCATGCAAATATTTTGTATAACTGATTTTTTCTTATTATTAATGTGCTATGAACTTGGAAAAACCGTTACATTGTTCCATTTGATCTCTCCTCTCTTGTGCTCTAGAAAAATAAATATGCTATTGTGATGTAATCATTCTCTATCAATTATCAATCATACTCTAAGATTGTTTGTTGGGTTTTCTATCCTCCGAGTCAGTGGACGATTTTCCTAGGGTATATCCCGTCTTCTATGGTTCAAGATTTTATTTATGTCTTTGGATTCTTGACGACATCTATCTACACTGTAATTGTGGATTAAAGTTTTAAAGTTCAAGAATATCCATTTTTTCTCAAACACTAATAGTTCCATCATTTCTACTCCATTGTTGTGTTAAAATTTAAAACAGTAGATCAGAACACATGGTCTGATCCATTTTTTTGTCCCTTGCATTCGATAATCCTTTTCACAATGTGGAAATCACACATAGATCCAATCTCAAAGTTGAAGGTTGTTGGTTGTTGGACAAGACGATTGGAAACAGATCAACGTGGAGAACCGGTGAAGTTTTCTTCACATCTTGAAGAAAAGGGAAAAATTAGTTTCCTTCTTTTACCCTTTTAGAACGCTGACACACCTTGTCTAAAGGAAAAGTGTGTCACTGACACCACTCATGCACCCTGCCTAAAGGAAAAGTGCATTGATGATGCACCTTGTTTGAAGAAAAAATGTGTCAGTGGCACACCCTACATGAAGGAAAAGTGTGTCACTAACACCACTGGAACACCCTTCTTGAAGGAAAAGTGCATCGGTGATGCACCTTGTCTAAGAAAAAGAGTGTCGGCAATGCACCTTGTCTAAAGGAAAAGTGTGTTGGTCACTATTCACATACAACTTTTTTTACTAACACGCCCTTCTATCTCCCTATGATATCTATACAAGTTGGGTCACTTAGTTAAAGGACCAGATATTCTGTCATATCTTTAGATCCAGTTTGATCGAGAAAATAGTCATAAGAAGATGGCTAATATAATCACAAGCACCTCAAATTTGAAGCATATCTCTAGACCCCTACTGACCGGTACCAACTATTAGTTTTTTTCTATCAATATGAAGGCGTTTTTCTAGCTCAACAATTGTTGGGTTATGGTTGAAACTAAGTTCAAAGAAATGGATACAAATTCTCTAGCCACAATGAGTAATGCCTAAAAGAATGTCATAGATTCTTGTCAATATCGAGATTTCATAGCCAAATGACTGATCCAAAGATGCATTGAGGAGTCCATTTTCTTGCGGATCTCAATAGCTACCAATGCACATCAAGCTTGGAATATGCTCGCATCTACCTACAAGGGAACATACCGAGTAAAAATGGTAAGATTGCAAACTCTTCAACTTCAGTTTGAAAGTCTAAAAATGAAGGAACCAGAAACTATAGATCGGTTTATGACTAGGGTTTCGGGCATTGTAACCCAATTTAAAACCTATGGTGGACCTATAGAACATAAGGTAGTTGTTCAGGATATTCTAAGTTGCCTCACCAAGAAATATGCTATGGTAGTGACTTCCATAGAAGAAGAAAAATATATGTCTCAGTTTACCCTAGAATAATTGACTATATCCCTTATATCTCATGAAGCTCGACTCAATTAAGAACAAGAGTGATTGACCAATGCTTTCAGCACCCAATCTTACCTCAACATAGTTCAAGGCAAAGAAGGATGAGGTAGAGGAAGAAGAGGAAGAGGGTCTCCTCATATAGAGGGAAAAAAATGTGAACATTCAAATCACTCAGAGCACTCTCACAACTCTCAAGGTCAGAGGGGGAGAGGAAATATATTCCAATATTTAGTCTAGTTACTGTAAAAAGTATGTCCACTATGAACAAGAATGGGGAAATAAGAAAGAAGACCATAACAGTAGCAGATCCAATGTCTCTAAAGAAGAGGAAGGCTCGTTAGAGGTTATGCTCCTCTCCTATCAAGCAACTGAAGAACATTGCAGCTCAGATTTATTACTACTAGATAGCGATTGCAGCAATCAGATGAAAGGTAACAAGTCACTTTTCTATAGTTTGGATTCCTCTGTTGTCACGAATATCAAGCTAGGAGATGACATTCTGGTTCCAGCAAAAGGAAAAGGTACTGTTCTTTACAAAGAAAAATGAAAAGAAGTATATTCATGAGGTTTTCTATGTACCACATATGAATGTCAATCTAATTAGTATAGTTCATTACTTAGGAACAAGTATGATATTCGATATTATGATACATATTGTGCCATTTATGATAAACCCCCCAATAGGAGACTCATAGCTAAAGTTGAAATGACAAGAAAATAATATTTCCTCTCAGTCTCATAAATGCCAACCCTCCATGGTCTGTATCTCATATTGTTTCTAGTATAGATGAAACCTAGTTCTAGTATTGTATATTCAGTCATCTTCCCTTCAAGAGTCTCAATCTCCTGCACAAACAGTCTGTGGCCAAGGGGTTACCAGTTATACATGAACAATCCATCTCTTGTGAGGATTGTATCATTGGGAAACATCAAAGGGAAAACCTCCCCACTTCCTCATATTGAGCCAAAAAACATCTTGAAATAGTTCATACAGACCTCTATGGACCCTTGCAAACCAAATCCATAGGAGGTAGATTTTATTTTTTGACATTTATTAATGATTTTAGCAGGAAAATATGGATTTATTTCCTCAAGAACAAATCAAATACCTTCTTCAGGTTCAAAGAGTTCAAGTCCCTCACTAAGAAGCAATCTAGAAAGTTCAGTAAATTTCTTAGGTCAAATGGTGGAGGTGAATATGTTCAAATACATTTACTTCTACAAGAAGCATGGCATCTAGAGACAATTCACTACCATATACACTCCACAACGGAATGGAGTTGTCGAACGAAAGAACCAAACCATCATGAACATGGCCTGTAACATGTTTTCAAATAAGAAGCTATCTTATGAGTATTGGGATGAAATTGTTGCATACTCAGTCTACTTTCTCAATCGATCACCCACATTGAGTTTCCAGGACAAGATTTCTAAAGAAGCATGGAGGGGCACTAAGACTAGTGTTTCACATCTAAGAGTTTTTGGATAAGAATAGTGAGCAGTGCATTTTCACTCATTATAGTGAACAACAAAGGGCTTACAAGTTGTATAATCCTGTCACCAAAAATATTGTGGTGAGCAGAGATGTGAAGTTCCTTTGAGACAAATGTCAAAGTGATCCTTCAGACATACAACAACAAGAAAGTTCAAATATGCCATATCTACCTACCAGACTTCCAATATTGGAATTACAGCAACAAGAAGAAACACTAGAATACATTCCACCTCAGAACCAAAAAACCATAAGTTTGAGGAAGCTATATGAGAAAACTCTTGTTATTGATTAGCAACTTCAATGTGATTTGTTTTCCTGTTAGCCCACAAATTTTGATGAAGCGGTAAAGGATGCACAATGGGTATAAGCAATGAATGAAGAGATTGATGTTATTGAGAAGAATCAGACTTGGGATCTTGTTGATATCCCTACAGACAAAACCAATATTGGAGTCAAATGGGTCTATAAGTCGAAACTGACTGAAAAAGGAGAGCCTGAAAATCACACAGTAAGGTTGGTTCCCAAATGATATGCATAGCAGTATGGTGTATATTATGATGAAATATTTGCTCCTATAGCAAGGATGGATACCATCATAGTTGTACTTTCCATTGAAACACAAAACTAGTGGCGTGTTTATCAAATGGACGTAAAATATGCCTTTCTCAAAGGTATTATTGAATAATAAGTCTATGTAGACCAACCACCTGGATATACTATCAACGGTGATGAACACAAAATGTTTAATCTGAAAAAGGACTTGTATGGTCTAAAACAAGATCCATGAGCTTGGTACAGGAGGATTGACCAATATCTCATCAACAATGGGTTAAACAGAAGTAGTAATGAGCCCACTTCGTATGTTAAAACAAATCATCTAGGTAAAATGTTGATTGTATGTCTTTATGTTGATGATATGATTTACACTGGTGACTGGATGCTTGAAGAATTTATGATAATCATGAAAAAGGAATTTGAGTTGTCTGATCTAGGTCTTATGAAGTACTTCCTTGGTCTAGAAGTTACTCAAACTGATCGACATATTTTCATTTTTCAAAATAAGTATGGTATTGATATTTTACAGAGATTCCAAATGGATAAATGTAAACCAGAAGAAACCCCCATTGCTCTGGGAACCAAATTAACAAAGAATGATTATGTACCAACAATAAATTCTACACTCTATTAAAGAATAGTAGGCATTTTAATGTACTTGACTGCAACTAGACCTCATTTGATGTATGATGTTAGCCTTATTTTCAAATTTATGGAGTCTCCCAAAGAATCTCATTGGAAAGTTGGAAAAATAATTTTGAGATATGTTGCAGGAAAAATTGTATATGGACTTTGGTATGTGTTGGGAAATAGGGCAGACCCGGGTTTAATCCTTTAGTGTCGCACCAACAAAAGACCCATATTGTTGGCCCTTTCGGAAACAACCTACGCGCAGGTTGCAGTCTCACCCGAAACAGCTATGGGGTGCCGCAGAATCAGGTTTCTGCAAGCAGAGAGGGGGATTACTGTACCCTAGCCTTTAATAACCTTATTAATCAATAATTATAAATCTTTACCATTCATTCACATACAACTTCACAGACAAATAAACAGTCGTGACTTGCTCAACCCACTACAGGGAATTCACAGCGAAGCTAGATATTAACAGCGATCTAACATATCAGATGTATACAGTTATTAATGCATAACAGACAACAGAAACAGAAACAGCACAAGAAACCACAACACCGGATATAACGTGGTTCACCGCCAGTGTAGGGGCTACGTCCACAAACTGTGTTCTATTCAACTTGCTACAAAACCACAGTTTGATCTGCGCACTCAGCTACAGATCCCTTCAATCCTTAAAAATCTGCGCACACAGCAGCAGGACCTTGCGCACACAGCTGCAGGTCTTTCCTCAATCTTCTTACACAAACCCTCTGCGCACACAGCTGCAGAGGTCATCCACGCACACAGCTGGGACTTAACCTTTCCTTACAAAATCAACCTTAGCTTCACCTTAATCTTTCTTACATCATAAAACCTAACCTATCTTCTTTACACAAGCGCTTATTTATACTGCGCATTTTTACAAAACCATAGTCTTAAACCATGGGCACCCCAAACCCTAAACCCTGGACTTAAACCATGGGTTTATTACAGAAGACTTTGACTCAACCCCGACACCCCTAAGACTATTTTGAGTCCACACTCACGGATTTATCCATCTTAAGGGTCGTTAGGGTGCGCGTCCCAACAGGCCCCTAAGACTCACCAGTGGCCCGTCCCGGGACACTCTTCAGTTTCTCTGGTGGCAGAATTCCGCTGACGAAGCATAGTGTACTGCTTGCGGAAGCTCTCCATGCTGCTGCCGGCTACCTACTTCTATCCTTTGCAGAAGTTTTGCTGATGAAAGCCGTCGCAAGCCACCTGCAACACCATCCTTCACTCCAATTATCGATGCCTGGCCATCCACAACTTTGGGGTCCCCTGAGATTGCGTGTCACACTGCAGAAGGAATATAGCTGCCATGGTTCTGCTACGCCGAAAGATTGCATGGTGGGATTCCCCAGAGTCTTTCTGCGAGGCCTCATGCTCGTTGTTGCTCTACGTTAGAGCAAACTCCTGTCCATCTTTGAAAATTTAGAGAAAACTCCTGCCTGTTGATGTACTTAGCCAGGTAGGGATGTACTGGAGGAGTACTCAGAAGGTGCTGCAGACCTCTGTCCCTTACTTCTCGTACTAGCTCCTGAACTTTACAGTCGTTCGACATGGTTTGGGCTGAATAGCTCACAAATGTGCTTAAAACAGAAAACACAGGTCGAGATGGCTTCTTATAGAATCCCAAGGCAGAATTTGTCATCATGGTGCAGTAATGACGCCAAATCTGATGAAGTTCCGGAAATATTCTCCACACAGCGCCGGATTTTCCCAAAATCTCATTATGGCCAGTAATGAGAGTAGCTCTCATGCCAGCACCACCGAATGCAGCATGTCCCATCCGTCACATTTTGGGCTGCGACACACCTTAACAACCTTCGACGTCGACACAGTCTGACCCTGCGACCTACGACCAACCTGTAGCTTCGCATCCTTTAGACAAAACAGACTATGATAATCCATAATGCTACAAGCATCTTCGCTTATTTGCTTGGTGCTACCTCCTATTCTGAGTACCTGGCCTGTCCATGTACTTTTTTAAGCGGCTCCCATTTATCATAGAGGGAAAAAGCTCACCATTTAACTTAGCAAGCTGGACTGCGCCCCCATCAGTAACTTTCTGTACTTCATACGGTCCTTTCCAATGTGTCTTAAACTTTGCTGGGAACTTCATGAATTTGCTGTCATAAAGGAGTACAAGATCACCCTGCTGAAAATGTTTCTTCTTGATGTGTCTGTCATGCCATGCTTTTTCTCGAGCTTTCTGCACCTATTGTTGGAAGCCTACGACAAATCTATCCTCTTCAAGTTCTAATATCTGTTTCAGTCTCTCTATGATTATGGCTGGGTCATCCATCTCGGTGAAAGCAGATATCCGGAGGCTGGGAACAATGTATTCCATGGGCATGACAGCTTCTTGTCCATAAACTAGTCGAAAGGGTGTATGGCCTGTCAACTTTTTGCAAGTAGTTCTGTAAGCCCATAGCATTGTTGGAATCCGAAGATCCCAATCATTCCTGTTAGCATTACAAACCTTTGTCAAGGCATGCTCAAGGATTTTGTTAAAAGCCTCGACAGTCCCATTTGCTTGTGGGTGATATGCGGTACTCTTTTGATGATACACCTGAAATTCTTCAGTCAATACTTCAATAGTCCTGTTCAGGAAATGTGACCCCTGATCACTCATAAGAACTTTGGGACACCCAAATCTGGATAAGATGTTGTCGAAGATGAACTTCGCAGCAGTAGCAGCGCTACAGGTCTTGACGGGTTGAGCTTCGGCCCAACGGGTAAGATAATCAGTGGATGTAATGATGTATCTGGCTCCTGACTTTTTCGTAGGGGGGTTGATAGGACCAACAAAGTCAATGGCCCATTTGTCAAAGGCCTGTAATGTTACTTGCGGAGCTAGGGGCATTTCATCCCTCCTAGATGGTTTACCTGTCCTCTGACAGATGTTGCAGCTGTGGCAATATTCTCTTGCATCTTTGTGAAGTGTGGGCCACCATAAGCCGGCTGTCAAAATCTTTTGCGCTGTGGCTTTGCCTACATAGTGACCTCCTGCTGCACCAGAGTGTGCTTCAGCCAATATTAGAGGTTTTTCGTGTTCCAAAACACATCTGCGCAGTATCTCATCTGGTCCCATTTTATACAGCTGTCCTGCTATTAAAGTGAAGTCCGCGGCTCGAACCACCAACTGCTTCTTCTGCTGTGTGGTCATCTCTGGAGGGGGGATACCTATAGACAAATACTGAGCAATATCCTGGAAATATTCATCAACTATCTGGATAGCAAATAATTGTGCATCGGGGAGGCCTTCGTCCAAATTGGTAGGTTCTTCGCCTGACTCGAGCCTTGACAAGTGGTCAGGTCCTAGGTTAAGTCTTCCAGGCTTAACAATGATCTCAAAATCATATTCTTGAAATAGAATTAACCATCTGCATATTCTTCCACCTAGCACAGGTTTGTTAACCAAGTACTTCAAAGCAGAGTGGTCAGTAAACATCTTAAAATGAGATCCTAGCAGATAATGTCGAAATTTTTGTAATGCATATACCATAGCAATACCTTCACGTTTTGTCGTAGTATAATTTTTCTCTGTTGTAGACAACTTTCTGCTGGCAAAAGAGATAGGGTGATCGATATTACCTGCGCCTGGCTGAGCGAGCACAGTACCTAAAGAAATGGAGGATGCATCAACATGCACATGAAATTCCTTGTTCCAGTCAGGGAATACTAGGATAGGGGCAGTGACCATTTTTTCTTTCAGAATGTCGAGGCTTGCTTGGCATTCTGGTGTCCATTCGAACTTAATATCTTTCTTTAGCTGCCTTTCCATTGGGGCGGTAATCTTGGCATATCCTTGGATAAATTTCTTGTAGTAACCGGTGTGACCAAGCGTTGTGCGAAGTTGTTTGACGGACTTCAGAGGTGGCAGGTTCAAAATAATAGCGATCTTCGCAGGGTCCATCATCAATCCCTGCTTACATACCACATGACCAAGTAGAATGCCAAAGGGTGCACAGAAAATGCACTTTTTTAAGTTCAAGGAGATTTGGTGTTGTTTGCATTTGTCCAACATAAGTCTCAAACTAGTTATATGGTCTTTTACTAGCCCAAAAATAGTCCAATCATCAAAGTAAACTTCTAAGAATTTATGTATGTATTCCTTAAACACGGAAATGACTACTCGAGAAAATATGGCAGGGGCATTCTTCAACCCCAAGGGCATGACAGTATACTGGAAGGATCCCCTTTCGGGAGCAAAGGGTGTCTTTTGTCGGTCCTCTGGGGCAATTCGAATCTGATGGTAACCAGAAAAACCATCGGTAAAAGAGTATACTTCTTGACCTCCGACATTATCGAGCACTTCATCTGTAAAGGGAGTGGGAAAAGGGTCATGCAGACAGGCATCATTGAGTTTCCTTAGATCGACACAGATTCGGATTTCACCCTTAGTCTTCTTCTCCTGGACGACCATAGGGCTCACCCACTCGGATTCTTCAACAGGTTCGATTATTCCTGCAGCAAGCATCTTATCCAACTCTAGCTTAACCTTTTCCTTGTATTTTGGATTCAATCTATAAGGGCGCTGCTTCACAGGCTTCACATCAGGATTCAGGGGGATCTTCATTACACCGATATCTCCCAGGATACCTTTCATTTCAGAGAACTTTGTCGGAAAAAGATCTTGGTATTCGTGGAGAAGTTGAGTTACCTTGCTTACCATCTCGTCATCCCAATAGTCGCCAATGGTGGCAAACTTAGGCTGTGCATCGGATCCAATGTTAACTGTGCGCGTCTTCAAGGGCTGCGTCACTCCAGGAACTTCGACTGCCGGTCCATGCACGTCGCAGTATCCTTCTGAATCAGGGATATCAAGACGGCGTGGGTCCTCCTCCTCGTTGACTGTGAAGTTATAACATTCGACTGCGAGGGCCTCTTGTGTGGCCCAATCAGGGTGATTTTCTGTCACTTCTTGTTCGTTAAATACCTTAGTATGGATGATCCTGATAGCTACGTCTAGGGCTGGACAGACATCATTAGTAGAGAAAGTATTGATAAAGCTATGAACAAGACAGTCCCAACTTACAGTATCTTGGCGAAGTTCAACCTCCGCGTACCAGTTCTTCGCTAGTGGTCCCAGTGTGTGCACAAATCTATGTACCCACTCATCCTGAGGTACATACTTCCATGCCTTGTAGCATTTGCTTAAGTGGTCCTAGGGGCAAGTTTTTCCATCAAAATTGCTTCGTGCCTTTGCCAACTAGTCTGAGAACCTCAGGTGAAGGAGCTTCTAACATGCTTCCCAGGTAGGGATATGCTTCTTATGGCTCGTCCACCATCTGACTGCTGTGGCTTTGAATGCTGACTCCAAGGCCTCCATTTTATGTAGGTCAGGTATCTGATTCGAGAATTGTACAATAAACGGTTCAGGATCTGTCGAACCCTCATACACAGGTATAGTTCTGGGTTGTGAGTCGACCCATCTGAGAGACTTGGTAGGGCAGACATTGCTGCCCCTATGGTGCTCAGATAATTGGTGTTTCCAGCTTTCTAATTCATCTTCAGAGTCCGTCATACAGGAGCTACCAGACTCCCACCCTGCGGCTGGAGGATTCTCATAACCTTCTTCCTGCGCAGTGATAGTAGAGATGGGTTCCGCATCAGCTTGATCCTCATGTCGGAGTGGTTCTGTGTACAATTCCCCTTGTGAAGGATCCAGGGGCAGGATGACCCTGAAGTCTTTCCCTTCGAAGACCATCTTTCTCTTCTTTAGGTTGATGACTGCGGCATTTGCCATTTCCCATTCAATTCCTAACAGGGCCGGGTAAGGGTTGTTGTCATCAATGATCTCAATTACTTCGAAGTCCGCGAAGGTGTTGACTCCGTCAATATCTATTTGGAGATCCAGGAATCTTCCTAAAGGTACAATCTTTTGCTGGTTCGCTAGCCTCAACTGTATAGGGGACCAGGAAAGGGTAGGTTTCCCCATTTGTTCCCAGGTTTGTTTGGTTAAAACATTTACATTGGACCCTAAGTCCAGAATAACATCAGTCATATCATATGCCCCTATCTGAGCATTCAATCGCATTTCCCTGTCGGTCCTGCTGACTCGATGAACAGGTTTGTCCCGACCACAGCTTTGCAGAGATTCGCAGGAAGCGATGACGTTCTGCAGCTCATTCAGAGCATCTTGATTTCTTAAAAGTTTGAGGCAACTTTGTAAAAAGGTAGACAAGATACTTACTTTATCCAGCGAAGCTTCGCGGGGCAGCGACTGAGGCTGCGCAGGAGCGCTAAGTGGGATAGGGCCAGCAAAGTCTTTCTTGGCCTCCATGAATGTCTCTTTCTCTCTGATGATATCAAATGCAGGGATTTTCTCAGGAGCCTTACAAACTAGAGCTTCGGTAGGTCGGTTTGGTGTATTTGGATGTGTGTCGTAACGCCACTTCTTGTAACGACATTGATGGCCACAGCAGGGCGGGGTTCCACAGAAATCATCTGGAGGTTCTGAGTAGGGGTAGTCTGTCGTGCCTGAATCTTAGCTATCAACTGGGGGCACTACTCAATCACATGATCTACTACACGGCAATACCGACACGTCGTAGTGGGGTTCCGACAGTCGCGAGCCAAATGCCCGGATTGGTTACAATTGTAACACACGAATTAGCTTAGGCCTCGCCCGGCCATGCCACCACGGCCTCCAGAAGTACCTCATCCAGAGGTACCCCCCTGGTACCCATAGCTATCATTACTTGGGCCTTCAGTGTGCACCCGGTAAGCATCATAGGTGCGGCCTCATCCTCATTATGACCTACAGATTTGCAAAAATTACAGTAGGAGTTCTTAGGTCCCTGTCCATACCTTTGCAACAGGTAACAGTTCTCGGGTCGGTGCTGACCTGTCATTCTGCAGAGCTCACAATAGAGAACTTGTGGTGGAAAGGGGTTCAGCGCACCTGTCTGCAAGTACTTGTTTACCAGAGGGCACCGTTCCTTGTCGTGACCTTCGGTCTGACATTGTGTACACCAAACCTCTTCGCGATCAGGTTTTCCCCTTTTCATATCGCGAAGTTCTAGGGCCATCGCGGTGAGCTGTGCTTGGATTTGAGCAATACCAGAGTCATCTCCGACAGGGGCAGTCTCTAGTTTCATTGCGATTTCCAGAGCCTCTTGCTGGTCAGCAACCTTCTGTTGCATGAGTGGAGTTCTGATATGTGGTAACAATGCTGCAATAAACCATTCCTTGTGCTGCGCAGGACTAATGGTAAAGCTGACTTGGTCCAGTAGAACTTTGAATCTCTGATTGAAGTCCCACACTAATTCGTCGCGTCGCTATTGAATCTCCTTGAGTTCAATGATGCTCTGCGACTCCGATTTAGGCTTCTTAAATTCTTTGATTATGGCCGCCTTGATCTCACCTAAAGTAGGGCTTTGAGTGCTGGAAAATTTCATGAACCATGTCAAAGCCCAGTCCCGAAAGGAAGTAATGAGCTGCGCGGCTCGCACATCTGGATCTGTAATTTTCTTCACGTTCCATATTGCTTCGCAGAGAAACCAGAACTGTTCTGGGTCCTCTGATCCCGTGCCTTTAAAAATGGGGAGTTTAATGTCATCAACAAGGTGGGCCATGAAGTTTCTGGGGGGGTTGGGAGGGGGACAGGACGTCGATGGGGGGGGATTTACGGGGGCAGACTGGCCTGTGGCCAGAATACTCGGGCCTGGTTGACTCTCAGACTGCGATGGAATTTCAGGGGTAGCGGAGCGGCATTGCGGGGTGACCGGAGGGTTTCCAACCAAAGGGTTTTCTTCGGAATCTGACTCTTCAGGGTTTACAGGGGTGGACGCGGTAGCCTGACCTAAGGAAGAGGAGTCAAAATCTCTCTTATACCTTTTTCCGTTTCGCAGCAACCCACTTTGCTCGTCGAGGGGAGTGTCACTTGCAAACATATGTTAGTACGACTAAACTAATAGTCCGATTCAAACAGCAATATACCCTTTTCGGCTAATAGTATTTTAATCCTTAAGCTTAATAAATTCAAAAACTTATCGCGGGGCCCTTTGAAGAACTGTCGTTCAGCTTCGCTGAAGGAGTTACTTGCGTCAAGGGAAAACTCTGTCACAAAGACTTCCAACGTTCGCGTCGTCCAGAAATCAATAGCGCGGGATACCTCGTTGTTCACGTGTTGCACAAGATTGACCCTCGCAGGGATCCACGCGGGAACCCGTCGAGCTTGTAAGTTCGGC
>LPNX010408943.1:14724-48765 GCA_001517045.1 Pseudotsuga menziesii | reverse complement strand
AGATCTCAGCAAACCAGTCACTGATTTCCTTCACAGAGGGCCTCCAGAACATAGCCCTTGAGGTACAATGTAAACCCCTCTTGAGCAGGTACTGAGTTCAATCGGC
The DNA here is from genome assembly GCA_001517045.1 of Pseudotsuga menziesii. NCBI lineage: Eukaryota > Viridiplantae > Streptophyta > Pinopsida > Pinales > Pinaceae > Pseudotsuga > Pseudotsuga menziesii. The sequence continues at coordinate 48,659 of LPNX010408943.1, read as the reverse complement.
AACGGAACCAATTTGTTGGGCAATAGGGCAGACCCGAGTTTAATCCTTTAGTGTCGCACCAACAAAAGACCCACAGTGTTGGCCTTTTCGGCAACAACCTGCGCGCAGGTTGCAGTCTCACCCGAAACAGCTATGGGGTGCCGCAGAATCAGGTTTCTGCAAGCAGAGAAGGGGATTACTGTACCCTAGCCTTTAATAACCTTACTAATCAATAATTATAAAGCTTTACCATTCATTCACATACAACTTCGCAGACAAATAAACAGTCGTGACTTGCTCAACCCACTACAGGGAATTCACAGCGAAGCTAAATATTAACAGCGATCTAACATATCAGATGTATACAGTTATTAATGCATAACAGACAACAGAAACAGAAACAGCACAAGAAACCACAACACCGGATATAATGTGGTTCACCCCCAGTGTAGGGGCTACGTCCACAAACTGTGTTCTATTCAACTTGCTACAAAACCACAGTTTGATCTGCGCACTCAGCTGCAGATCCCTTCAATCCTTAAAAAGCCGTGCACACAGCAGCAGGCCCCTGCGCACATAGCTGCAGGTCTTTCCTCAATCTTCTTACACAAACCCTCTGCGCACACAGCTGCAGAGGTCATCCATGCACACAACTGGGACTTAACCTTTCCTTACAAAATCAACCTTAGCTTCTCCTTAATCTTTCTTACATCATAAAACCTAACCTATCTTCTTTACACAAGCGCTTATTTATACTGCGCATTTTTACAAAACCATAGCCTTAAACCATGGGCACCCCAAACCCTAAACCCTGGACTTAAACCATGGGTTTATTACAGAAGACTTTGACTCAACCCCGACACCCCTAAGACTATTTTGAGTCCACACTCGCGGAGTTATCCATCTTAAGGGTCGTTAGGTTGCGCGTCCCAACAGTATGCTCATTCACCAGACAATACTCTCATAGAGTACACTGACAGTGATTTTGCAGGAAGTATTGATGTAGGAAAAGCACATCTGGTTATGCTTTTCATTTGGGTACAAATTTGATCTCTTGGGCATCTTAAAAAAAAAACATTGTCAATATTTCATCTACAGAAGCAGAGTATGTAGAATCCACCACAACAATGCAGTTTGGATAAGAATACTTTTAAAGGATATGGGACTCACATAAAAGGATCCAACTCCTATATTTTGTGACAATAGTTCTACAATAATATTGTCCAAGCATAATATTTTTCATAAAAAGAGCAAACATATTGAAACCCGCTATCATTTCATTCATGAGTCAGTCAATAATTGAGATATTACATTACTATTTTGTGGCTCTAAGGAGCAATTGGCTGACATGTTCACCAAACCATTGGGAACGCACGAATTTGAGTTTCTAATACAACACCCAATGCTGAAAATATTGTCCAGTTGAGATTAAGAGGGTATGTTAAGAAATGTGATCTCACTGGTCAAATGCAACAAGGAAATCAATATTCCCACTAGTGCATGTTCCATCATTTCTTCTCCATTGTTGTGTTAAAATTTAAGATTCATCACTACAACAAAAATTAAGAAATGGCTCGTGTTAAACTTTAACACTGATCACTACAGTGAAAATTAAGAAATGGCTCAATCAATGGAGAATTAATTGAGTTGTAATCAATTACTTTATGATAATTACCTTTTGGAACCATATGTACATAGCAAAATGTAAGGTCCCTTTTTTGAAATTTTGGAGAAAAGTGCAATCCGGCAAAATTCGAACTTAACTAGTCATGACTCTAGAGGGTTCCAACTTTCACCAAATGGTAACGAATTTGAAATGTAAGGGTATGGTGAGTATTATAACATCACAATATGGTATATGGACACTTTATACTAGTCCCTCCCAAATTTTAGAACATAGTATGCAGATGAGTATCAGACATGAATTACTGTCCCTAATCATGTCTATTAATTTCTTCAAATAGCTTATGATCTGCAACATTTGTAGGGTATTTCATAGAAATTGCCCAAGGGAAATTGCATTACTAGCTAGACCTTGACTAGAAAAGGTAGAATATATGGTTTTGAGAGTAATATGAAACATGGTGGAACTATATGGAATAAAAATGTCTTCCCAAAAATCATAAAACTCAAAGGAAAATCCTCCCAAAAATCTGATACAATACTCCTCCAAGATTGAAGCCAAAGTCATGGAAACTAGTGATTCAATGGCATGGGAATGCAAGCTTTTCACACATGAGTTTCTTGGGTTTCCACCCACAGAGGATATAGACATGAAATTATAGAGTAATACATCATATATGGCTATCACAACATCCTCAAACTCATAGAAGAGCTCTCATACAAATATGGTATAAAACTACTTCAAGATTGAAGCCAAAATCCATGAAGACTAGTGATACAAGGGCATGAGTATGCAAGATTTGCATACATGTATTTATGATATTTCGACTTACAGAGAGTGTGGACATAATATTACAGATTCATACATCATATTTTTCTTCCTCATCATAATAAAACTCATATAAATGTCCTCATACAAATATGATATAAAGCTACTTCAATATTGAATCCAAATCCATGAAAACTAGTTATTCAAGAACATGGGACTACAAGTCTCTAAGATGTGTATTATTGATATTTCGACTTACAGAGCATATATAAATGATATTACAGATCCATACATAATAAACTAAATCTTGGGCATCAACTATCATGAACAAGGCGCAAGAATAACTCCAACAAGAGTGCCATCAAATGTCAGTGTGGGGGAATGGAGAAGAAGGAATGAGAGAATAGGGAGATAAATGAGAATTCGAATGTATGGACATTCAACCTACAAATAAAAATCCTTCATTAAGTTCCAATGAGACGTCTGAATGGCCTCTTCATTAACCAACTTGGAAAGGAATCCAACTCCCTCGAAATTGGTTCACAAGCAGGGAGAGTGAACACTCATCATGCAATGGACAAGGAAAAGCGTTCCAAAATGCCAAAGGCCAATTAACAAATGATCAATATCCTTGCTCATGAAATCCTTTTATTAACTCATGAGGCCTCCTAAGGTCGAATTTCCCTCCATGATATTCCTCCAACTCATCTTAGTGGTTTAGTAACTCGCATGACACTAGTCTTCCTCTTCATGATCCAATTATTTCCCCAATTCGAATGGTTGCCTCTAAATCCCACAATCGACCTCTTGGTGGCTATTTTTAGCCCTGTCATATTAGATTTGTCATGTGTCAGCAATCAAGTCTGACTTTGTCATACTTGTCATAGAATCTTCCATCATTTGTTGTCATAGAGTGCATAGAATCTCCTTCCAAGTGGCACGCCTTCTCTTCTTGTCTCTTCCTCTTCCATGGGAGTTACCCTCCTTTACCAATTTGAATTCCTTAGCTCATTATATGATATTTGACACCACATAACCATCCAATAATGTTATATTACCCATGTGTTCAAATTTGGATGAATGTCATGCCAAATGTCTCGGGAATTTAGTCACCCAAAGGCTCCACAAGCTTTCAAGTGTCTTCATGAACTCATGCCACCTTATTTTCTTAGCATTTATTATTTATGTGACCCATTTAAATGTGAATATGGTAAACTAAAGTCCATTTGGGTTCCATAGCCTTTTATTACAACATTTATGACTCCATCTCAACCTAGGGAACTAGTAGGTTGGTGAAACATTATTTGCAAATAGTCTTATTTGGAAATTATTTAATTGGGGACATGACACAGAATAAACAAAAAATGAAACATACATATTCTTGTGACACTTCAAAAAGTATTGTGCAAAATGGTGCCTCTTAAAGTCTTTTAAATGAGTAAATTTAATTTTTTGTTTGGGTTAAAACTAGTAAAAAGTGGGTGAGATGTGTTTTACAATGACTTTTTTTAATGTTGAAATTAGTTTAAAAAAAAAAAAAGATGATGAGATGTGTTTTATAATGATAATTGTGTGATTTTTGGAATGTTGTTAATTTAAACTTAAAAGTTTATATATTTGGTGTTATAAGTTTTTTATAAACTTATTATTATATATTTAGATTTTGAAGTTGACATTAACATATTTATCTACAATATTATAAGTTAATAAAAAAATTTATATAAAAAAAAATGAAATATCAATATTTACAAATAAATAAAAATATATAATATTTACATCAAAATATTAGAATTTTTTTTACATTTAAATTCATATTAAATCATTTAAAATTACACCATTAAATTTTTAACTAAATAATATAATTAACAATATATTAATTACAATCATCTATCATTATAATAACTTTTCTGTTCTATATATTCCAAGGATTAAGATAACCCTAGTACATGAAGATAAATCTTCATAAAGATCTAGGAATCTTAAAATCCTATCATGTGAATTAATAACATTTCGAAAACTTAAAAAATTACAATATGCCACTTTAAAGGGACACTTGTGTGAGACTTAGGTGTTTAAGTTTTACTTGTTCCAAAAGTAGAAATTTATGACAAAGCTTTGCACTCTTTTAATAGTAAAAATCACCACTTTCGCTTTTACAAATAAGCTTTGTTTTCAAAGTTTTAAGCGCTAATGTAGAATGAGATAAGATTTTTCTTAAAGCTTTAATTCCGTAGAATGGGATAATGATATATATATGGTTTTCATTTTTTTTATTTAAGCATACTAGATTATTTTAAATTATAAATAACTTTTCTTATAAGTTTCAATTGAGAAATTTATGGGATAATGATATATATAGTTTTATAACCAAAATAAATCATTTTAAATAAATAATTAATAAAATGAAGTTATATAACTTTTTATTAAAAATAATAAAAACCTAATTTTTAAAAATAGTTTAAGTTCTAAAGGGTAGTGTTTGATCTCCATTTCATCTTTCACATTTTTAGCTTATCTTGTTCTTAATATGACTTTTCAATTTATAGGAAATAATTATAAAATATTTTTAAAAAAATAGTTTTCAAAGATAGTTATATTTTATTTATATTTGAGATAATGTGACTTTTCAATTCACAGAAACAACCATAAAATTTTGGAAAAATCATTTCCAAAGACATGGTAGTAATCATAATCTATCCCAAATTTGGAAAAAAAAAACTTATTCTAACCATTTAATTATGCCTCCTATTTAAGTGCAACCTTGGTTACGAGTGTGGTCACTTTGAGAGATATTTTGAAAAAGGACTTTCACCCCATCAAAACTTCTTATGAACAACAAATGCAAATTGTTAATATAAAGAAAAATAATAGTTCCACGAGTCCAATACGAAGCCTAGTCCATTACATAGAACCATGTGCAAATTGCTTTTTAAGGTATCAAGTGATTTAAGCACAAGGAAGGAAAGGCTCCAAAAGGATTACCACAACCCTAAACTATTACAAAAGGGTTTAGTAATATTGAGATAAATTGAGCACTTGAGTGGGTCTAATGGTTAAGAACATGTGTTATCTTTCTGGAGGTCACAGGTTCAAAACCGGCGGGGGTTAGGGATGCTCATTTGGCCTGTTGTGACAAGGCTTGAAGGGTAGGCAACCCCACTGGGACGTCTCGGCCCTTGCTAAGTCACAAGTTATTGGTATATCCGACTTGCAGGCTGTTGGATATACTCTTGGGAGGTTGTTGTTCCATGGTTAAAAAAAAAAATATTGAGATAAATTGAGTTATTACAATCACGGTTTAGTAATTTTGAGATAAAATGGACATAGAATATAGAATTGGTCAACGATATGATATGAATAATGTGTTAAAAAGTGTTTTAGATTTATTTTTAATTAAATAAATATTTAAATTTTATATTAAAATATACAATTATATAAATTTATTGTTTAATTATTTATCTTATATTTTATAATTTAAAATATCGTAATTCCAAATATATAAAAATAAAGAGAGTGCCATAATCGGTTGAAAAAGAGATTGAAATTTGAGACATAATCGGTCAAAAAAAGAGATAGGGACGTATAATATTGAATCATTTTCCAAGGTTCAAAAGCATGAGCGATAAACCACTTATGACAAGCATTCAAATAGCCTTTTCTTTTAAATCCGTAAGATATATAGTTGATAGCAACGCCCAAAATGAAGCATTATTTTATCGATCATAACTCAGACACAAAATCTTTTTAAGCACATTACCTCATTGATTGTATTTATGATGCTATGCAGCTAAATATAAAGTTCATTGCTAAATATAAAGCTCATTGCGTGGTGCATCGCTTCACTAATGGAGTCATTAGAGACATTTTATTTAATAGTTTGTTATTACCACGTTTTAACTAGCACACTCACATAGTTTATGTTGGGTAACGTTGATAGGGATTAAATGGTTAAGAGAGAGTTATGGAATGGAATATACTTTGGAAAAAAAAATATTCCTTATATTCTTCTAGTTAAACGGTTCAACTATGAGTTATCCATGCCTAGCTACATGTTATCACCGACGTTCTTCCTATTATCTATTTATCAACTATCAGTTATTTTGTATATAATTTTTATTTGTATCTCACATTCTTCTAGTTATCTGCCATGAATGCTTATCCATTCATCAACTATGAGTTATCCATGCATTGCTACTAGTTATCCACTCATCAGATAGCTGTCAATTATTTTTTATATTCTTTCTTTTATAGTTGTTTATTTTGAATTTTGAACGACTGCCATAGAATCAATCTCGACAGTACACTTGTCTCATCCTCATCTGTAGATGAAAAAACACAAGTCGTAGTCCACCCCAAATCTCAAATAAAAACGTCTATCGACGTAACTAGAACACCCACATAGTTTGTGGTTGGATCACGTCGATAGGGATCAAATGGTTGAGAGATAGTTTGATTTTTTTTATTCTTCATATTCTTCTAGTTAAACTGGTTCAACTTTGAGTTTTCCATGCCTAGATACAAGTTATCACCAACATTCTACATGTTATCCATTTATCAACTATCGGTTATTTTTTATATTCTTTATTTTATCTCACATTCTTCTAGTTATCTACCATGAATTGTTGGTTATCCATTCATCGGCTATTAGTTATCCATGCATCGCTACCAGTTATCCATTCATCAGCTACAAGTTATTTTTTATATTATTTTTTTTAATAATTGTTTATTTCAAATTTTGAATGACTGTCATAGAATCAGTCTCGACAATATGGTTGTCTCATCCTCGTCCATAGATGAAAAAAAATAGGCCGCAGTCCACCCCAAATCTCAAATAAAAATGTCTATCGACTCAATTGCCATGTTCATCTAAATTTAATTTACTAGTTGTATCAATATTGGAGTTAAACTAATAGTTAGTCTAATAGCTACCTAATATAACCCCAATTAGAGTTGAAGTTAAGCTAATAGTTGTAGACTCATTGGAGTTAAGTTAATAGTTGTATCTAATAGTTAAGCTAATAATTATCCAATATAACCATGATTAGAGTTGAGGTTAAGTTAATAGTTATAAAATCATTGGAGTTAAGCTAATAGTTGTATCTCTTAGGAAAGAAATGTTGAAGGCTGACGATTAACTTGAGTTACTACGAAAAAAATTATTCTTTTATTTTTTAGGTTTCGACAAATCTACCTTGAAAGACTCCACCTCTTTTTACTTTACCGGTAAACCTTGTCTAACTCCGACTAGACAAGTCGAATTTTGACAAGTTAAACTTGACCAAAATACTACAACAAGTTTTACTGTGACTAACAAGTTTTCAATAGACTACTTTTGGTTGAGATACTTGTTCACCCTGACACCTTTTTATCTCAACAATGCTTACTTGACTTGATCGGTTTTTACTTCGACAACATTTTTGGTTTTGACCAACTTACTCGACTTTAACCACTTTTAGTTGAGATTTTTATAAAAAAGATTTCTTAGTATAAAGACTTATAATATGAAAAACACTTTTCACCAACCAATAACTTGGGGTAAGCCTTGAGATGACTATATTGCAATAAACTCACAATATAAGGTTTGTGTTGACCACTCTGTCATAAAAAATGGAACTTTTACACAGTGAAATGTTTATGGATTCTTATGTGTCTTTCACTTAACGATAAATGTAAACAACATTTAATCAAGTAAATCTGGAGAAGATGTGCGACTAAATAAAAACATGCATTCAACCATAAACAATGGATTTATATATATTTTCGAGACATAACAAGAACTATTGCCGCAAATACAAACATGGAAATTTACAAGGATGTTTCACCTTTTACAGAGCTTCGGCTCTCAACACTTTTCAATAATAGAGATTGAGCTCTTGAACTCTCCACAGAGTTTTTCCTTCTTCTCCACTATTAAATTCTCTCTTATTTGTGTGTCAACTAAATTTACAATCTTCTTCTTATTTATATAGACAGACTAAAAATGCTTCTCTGTGAACCTACCGACTTAACATTAAAGGCTGTAATAACTATCCACCTAGAAACTTATCTTCAGAAATTTAATTTGACTGGTTTATATAAGAGAAACGTGAGCACATCAACCTTCCAGAGAGAGTGACAGAGCATGGCCAACTACAGACTTTGACAGAGTCAGCTAACAAGATAATAGGATAATCTAGTAATTAATATTTCCAACACTCCCCCTTAATTATGAGCATATGGGGATCTTAAAACAAAATATTACAAAATGTTTGAGAGATTTAAACTTTCTATGTGCATGATAGAGTTCATTGTATAGAGCTTGTCATTTCAAGGTAATTTCGTAGATACTTGAATGTATCCTTTTCCAATGGTTTTGTAAAGATGTCTTCAAGCTGATCTTTAGACCTACAAAATTATGAACATATTTCTTTGTTGTTCACCAATTCTCTTATGAAATGAAACCTTGTGTCGATGTGCTTGGTTCTCTTACGAAAGACATGTTTTTTCGACAAATCAATGGTTGAAATGTTGTCATAGAAAATGGTTGTTGGTTCTTGTTGGTTCTATGACAAGTCTTTTAAAATTCTCTGCATCTAGACAACTTGACATGCAGCGTCTGTAGTTGTGACATATTCTGCTTCTGCTGAAGACAGAGTTAATATGGGATGTTTCTTTGAATCCCACGACATAACACCTATACTAAAATGAAATTTGTACCCAGATGTGCTCTTCTTATCATATGTGTTTCCTCCATTATCGTTGTCATTGTATCCAATGAGTTTGAAATTTTCCGAGGTTGAATACATAATGCCAAGATCCTTTGTGCCACTTACATACCTCAAAATTATTTTACCAGCTTTCCAATGAGAGTCTTTTCGTAACTCCATGAATCTTGAGATCATACTTACTCCATACATAATGTCTGGTCTTGTTGTAGTTAAATACATAAGGATTCCAACCAGCCTTTTAAACAGGGTAGGATCTACAGTTGATCCATCATCATCCTTGTTAATTTTTAAACCTATTATTACTGGTGTTGGGGCTGTCTTGCAATTAGAAATATTAAATCTTTTTAAAATTGTACTTGCATACTTTGACTGTTATATAAAAACAACACTTTCAGTCTGTTGAACTTCAATGCCAAGAAAAACTTCATAAGCCCCAAATCAGTCATTTCAAATTCGCTTTCCATGACTGTTTAAAATCCTTTATGCCAAAATCACCAATAAATATTAAAGCATCTACATACAGGAAGACAATTAACATGTTACCTTGTTCATTAACTTGTGTGTATAATGTTGGCTCACTTTCACTTTTGTGAAATCCATTTTGGGTGAGGTAGGAATCAATGTGACTGTACCAAGCTCTAGGAGCTTGCTTTAAGACATAGAGTACCTTTTTCAACATGTACACTTTGTGCTCTTGACCTGGAACTTCATAGTCTCGTGGTTGTTCCACATACACTTCCTCCTCCAAATAGCCATTTAGAAATGTTGATTTAACATCCATTTGATAAACAAGCCATTTGTTTTGTGCAGCGATGGCCAGACCTATTCTGATTGTTTCCATGTGTGTGACAGGTGCAAAAGTTTCAATGAATTCTATAGCAGGCTCCTATGTGAACCCTCTTGTGACCATTCTTGCTTTGTGCTTTTTCACATTCGTGGCACACTCCCATCAACATATTCTTGGTCTTGTAAATCCATTTGACAATGATTACATCCTTATCTTTTGGTACATCTACCAACTCCAATGTTTGATTCTTCTCAATGCATTATATTTCTTCATCAATGGCTTGTGCTTGTATTTCTTCTTCAACCGCTTCCTCAAATGTTAATGGATCATCTATTTGAGAAAATAATGCAATGAGAGGGAATGAATTTGGTGTACCAGTTTCATATATTTCATGCAGGCTTCTAGTCTCTATTGGATTTTTCAATGTCAACCTCGATGAACTGCTTGATGGATTTCGTTGTCCTCTAGGTGTGCTTGTCGAAATAGCTTGAACTGCAACTTGTGTCAACGTTCCTTGTGCTTAACCATGTCGCGGTGTCGTGGGAGATGATGGTGCTGCGACATTTTGACTTACATGTGGTGTTTGAACCACTTCATCTACCATGTCATCATGATCGACATTCGACAAAATCTTAACATTCTTCTTGATGGTTCCATCCCATTATTCATTTTCGACAAATTAAACATCGCCACTGATGATCACTTTTCTTTCGACAGGGTCATCCAACATGTATGCTTTTATGTCTTTAGAGTAACCAACAAAAACACTTTTTTATTCCTTGTTGTCTAATTTCTTTCTCATCTCATCTGGAACATGACAATATGCAACAAAACCAAAAACTTTTACATAAGAAACACTGTGATTCATACCTTTCCATGATTCTTGAGGGACTTCATTCTTCACACTCTTTTTTGGACGTTGGTTCATAATATATATAGCAGTTGCGACTGCTTCATCCCAATATTCATTTGACAAATGCTTGGGTTCCATCATGCTACGCACCATCTCCATAATGGTTTTGTTCTTTCTCTCCACGACATCGTTCTGCTGAGGTGTATATTGCGTAGTGATTTTCTTGTGTATGCCATGGGTCTTGCAAAAATTTAGAAATTCATTCAAGACATATTCTCTGGCTCTATCCATCCTTAATATTTTTATACGGTGGCCACTCCGGATCTCCACGAGTGCCTTGAACTACTGAAAACAACTAAATGCATCAGATTTACGTTTCAGAAAATATACCCATGTTTTTCTTGAGTAGTCATCAATAAAAGTAAATAAATATTTGCAGCCACCCATGGATGATGTCTGCATTGGACCAAAAATATTAGAGTGCACAATCTCAAGTGGTGGGCGTGCTCTATATGACTTTTCAACTGGAAAAGTATCTTTATGATGCTTGCCAAAAATGAATCCTTCACAAACTCTTTCTTGTTTGCCGATCAATGGAAATCCTTTTACCATATTCTTCGTGTGCAATAGCTTCAGCCCACCAAGATTCATATGTCCAAATATGAAATGCCACAACTAGGACTCGTCCTGAACTTCTGTTTCAAACACTGCTTGAATTTCAGCGTTGTCATTTTCCTTCTTGTCAGAGTGTTTGTCTACTTGTTTTCTTTCTGCCTTGAATGCATATCCTGTATTTGTCTTTCCTTTTATGTCTGGAATTATCCCTGAAGGAAACAAGTGATTTCTTGTCATTGGTACTTTTGCTATTAGCTAGTTGCTTGGACATTTGTATTTAATCACACAGTGATTATCTTCAATGTAGACTCTGTAGCCTTTCTGTATCATCTTTCTAATGCTCAACAAATTCTGTTTCAGTCCTTCGACATGATAAACATCAGGCATTTTCTTTTTCTCCCCTTGTTTGGTTAGAATACCAACAGTACCTTTTCCCAAAACAACGACTTGGACATTATTTCCAAGTGTGACATCAGTTTGAACTAAATTATATAGACTGGAAAACAAACTTGAATTACCAGTCATATGATTGCTACACCCTGAATCTAAATACCATATATCATGTGGACTTTCTTGGACAACATTGCATTCAAGTGGGGATTCACACACCAACAACATTGTGCTCGATAAAATGTTGGTGCTGGTCGATTGGTTTTGTATTTTCCTTCCTTGGTCATACTGTTTCTTCCTGCATTCATATGCATAATGGCCAAATTTATTATAGTAATGACATTGAATGTTTGATTTATCAAACCTGTGACCACTTGGCCGACTGGGGTTCTGGTTTTGTCCTCTACCAGGGACATTCCAGCATTGCTATTGTGTCCTCCTCTGGAAAAACTTCTTCCTCTTCCTCTAGAGTTGTTTCCCCCCCTGCCTCTTCCATGGCTTATAAATGACTGTGTTGTAAATGCACCTTTTAATGATGTATTTGATATGATGATTCTATGTTCATGATTGATGAGTGAGTCTTATAACTCATCAATAGTAAACATCGACATGTCTTTGTTTTCTTCCAAGGTAACAACCAACGATTCAAACATGGGGGATTCACCTTGTTGACCAATATATTATCATGTTCATTTATAAAGGGGGGTTTTAAATTGTGAAAAATAAGGTCAATATACTGTAGGTATTAGGGGTGCGAGGAGTAGAGCTGGAGATTTATAGGTATTTGGGGCTATAGAAAAGGGTATTTAGTAAAAATAGGGAATCTATTGTAAAGATAGTGTTTTTTTAATGGAAAAATGTATTGGGAAGGGGGATCAACCAAATTATTTTGGTAGGTATTTATCAATATCTAGTTAAATTAGGGGTATTATTTAATATCCCACAAACGAAGGCGTTATGGAATAGTTTCACTAAGTGAAGACCCCGTAGATTCAAATCTATGGGGAAGGATTCTAAGAACCTTTTCAACAACCCTAATTTCTTCTATATTATCTCCATGAGATTTCAGTTGATTTATCAGACCAACAAATCGAGTGTAGAATGAGTCCACTCACTCTCTGTCTTTCATTGGCAGAGATTCAAAATATCTTCTAAGAATCTACAAATTAGAAGTCTTTACCTTGTCCAAGCCTTGATATGTGGTTTCCAATGTATCCCATGCTTGCTTAGTGGAATTTGTTGCTACTACTCTTGGGAGTATGCTTTCATGCATGGCTTGGTGTATATAGAACATAAACTTTTTGTCGTTCTTCCTATGTTCCCTCGTGGTGTTCTTCTCAACTTGTGTGAGATTATTATATACCGCTTGATCTGTTGGCTCTGTATAGCCACTGTGTACTATCTCCCATACATCTTGACCTCTGAACAAATCCATATTACTAGAAGTGGAAGCCATATTTTTTTTAATTCCTTATAGAAATATATATATATTTAAGACAAGGTTTCTTTCCTAAACCTCGCTTTGATACCAGATCTTGGGAAAGAGATGTCGAAGGCCGATGGTTAACTTGAGTTACCATTCAGTAAGAAAAAAATTCTTCGTTTACTTTTTGAGTTTTGAGAACTCTACCTTAGGAAACTCCACCTCTTTTTACTTTACGAGTAAACCTTGTATAACTTCAATTAGACAAGTCGAATTTCCACAAGTTAAACTTGACTAAAATGCTTTGAGAAGTTGTGACCTACAAGTTTTCAACATAATAATTTTGAGATAGTTTTTCAACATGACACCTTTTCATCTGGAAAACACTTATTGGACTTGATCTTTTTTTATATCGACAACACTTTTGGTGGACTCTTCGTCCACTTTTTGTGGAGATTTTATAAAAGAGATTTTTTAATCTAAAGACTTATAATATGAAAAACACTTTTCACCCACCCGTAACTTGGGATAAACCTCAACATGACTATATTAAAATAAACTCACAATATAAGGTTTGTGTCGACCACTCTCTCTTAAAAACTGGTGAAATGTTTATGGATTCTTATGTGTCTTTCACTTAATGGTAAATGTAAACAACATTTACTCAAGTAAATATGGAGAATATGTGTGAATTTATATATCTTGTCAAGACATAACAAGAACTATTGCGGCAAATTAAAACTTGGAAATTTACAAGGATGTTTCACCTTTTACCCAGCTTCGTCTTTCAACACTTCTCAATCACACAGAACTTGAGCTCTTGAACTCTCCAAATAGTTTTTCCTTCTTCTCTACTATTAAATTCTCTCTTCTCTGTGTGTTTATTAAATTTAAAATCTTCTTCTTCTTTATATAGACAAACTAAAAAAGCTTCTATGTGAAGCTAATGACTTAACATTTAAGATTATAATAACTACTCACCTAGAAACTTATCTTCATAAATTTAATTTGACTGGTTTATATAAGATAGACGTGAGGACATCAACTTGTCAGAGAGAGTGACAGAGCATGACCAACTACAGACTTTGACCATCTTATAGTTAATTTAAAAGGTAATATATCAGCCATTGCAGTTCAAGTAAAAGTCACAATTAGAGTAGAATTTAAGGTAATAGTTGTATTATCAATGAATTTAAGCTCATATTTGTATCTAATAATATAATAGTTGTATTTAATAACAGAATAGTTGAAGTTGAAGTTTAATTTTTCCAATTATCACAAACTGTAGTCAAATGTTAACTAAGCTATTTTTTATTTTTTTGAAATTGTTAATTATGAATTTTGGAGGACACCCATTAAATCAATGTAAATAAAAATACATAAATAATAATCCACCCAAAATTCTAAAATTTATACACATGACAGCTTAATTACAAAATCTCACACTTTATAATTTTTATAAATAGCAATCCACTCATTATTGTCTATAAATAAAAATACATAAATAGTAATCTGTTGACCCGAGAAATGGAAATAAGAAGGAACTTCACGCGCGCAGCCAAGGAAAACGTGTCACGCACGCAATAGAAGCAAAGGAAGAGCATGAAGGACAAAAATGGCCTAGGAAGGCAAAATGGAGAAGTGTGCGGCAAAGGAAAGGCAAGCGCGGAAGCACGCATAGGGAAAACAGCAGGAAAGCGAGAGGGCAGTCGTGGGTGCAAAATCCAGCTTAATTCGGCGGATGCCACACGAGTGAAAGCATGCTATAAGTAAGGCCGTTAGTGCCTCGTGTCGAGTCATGATCACCACAGTTGCAGCCTGGGGGGAAACTGATGGTGACAGTTAATAGACTACCTATAACCAGTCGACCTAGTATGGTAATGTAAAATGTTATAAATAGGAGATATTTAATAGTTAGAAGGTTGCTTTTTTTTAGTTGTAATTACGGAATGGATTTGATAGACGAGATTTGTATACAGTTGCAAAGAGCAGATCTAAGAGGAAGGTAATTAGGATATTGGAAGGAGAAAGCCCTGCTAGAGAGGTGCAGATGCTAGGGGAGTAGATCTAGGCTGTGTGTGGATCTATATATAGTAGCAATAGATTAGGAGAAATAAGACAGAGATCATTAGAACTATGAGTCTGAACTTAAAGACATATTCCAAGATCAGTCTGCATCTCGCAGACTGCAAGGTGCTATATCCTTTCTCATGCCAGATGAAGAGCACCTTGGTGGTTTTTCCCAGATGGGTTTCCACGTTATTTCTTGTGTCCAAATGAATGATTGATGGGGTGAATGTTTATGTGATTGGTTAATAGTTGCTTCCTGTATAATGTTAAATATGGTTTAGTTTCTGTTAGTTTCTTGCAATTGGTAGATGGATGAACAAGATATCTTGTTGAATTGAACTTGTATAAGTATATATCATTCTGGATAATTCCTATTATGAACCACGACTTAAGTCATAGAGCCGATTGATGTGATTTAGCTATGCCACATGAGTTGCGTCAACTGCGAGGGGGAAAATAAAGTCAGGTCGTGCGTGATGACATACTGTTGTGCTCATTTGCACATAATTGAATCCTCCATCCAGCCGCCTTGCTTCCTTCATTGAGCTCCTTGGTTGCAAGCCAACGGACTATACTTCCCCGACAATCCTAGAAACATGGTTCCGGTGGTTACCCATCTATGAGATATCTCGATTGAGACTACGCTTGCTTTACAAGTGTTGCCGATGGGGCTTGCTCTATCGAGCCTATATTTCAGGTATTTGTTGGATTGGCAGGATGTGCAGAACCTGGGTCACGCAAGTGGGGAAAAGTGGCCAACATAATCCACCCAAAATTCTAAAATTTATACACCTATCATATTCTCACACTTTATAATTTTTATAATTTTTTCAACATGCGAGAATATTAATCTTATTGAGGCTATATAAAGTTTGGCGTGCAAGCAATAACCAATAACCAGGTAGGCATCCTACTGAGCCTAATCATACATAACGCTTTTATATTTTATAAATGAGATGAGACTGACTTCTAACTTTACTGAGCCACTTGAATTCACTCAATTAATAAGTTTAATTTTCACCACAACATATTTTTAGAAACATAGATACATAATTTCTTCCATGTTATCCAGTTTGAAATCGAGCTCAAGTATTCGCAGCGCATTCTGGAGGTGTGACAGGATACCTGGTTCTATCTGTGCGGTAATAAAAGATAACATGATTCTTTCTCACCCACTCATATTTCTCTATTTCTGAAGGATGTATTTTGAAGGACTAAGTTGTCTATAAGCTTCACCTTCCCACCAGTTGTTAGGGTTGGAAGCACACAAATTTCTACCAGACACTAGGCATCCTACAATACCAAAATCGGTATAATATGCGTAGAAGGGAACTTTGCTCACTATGCTCACTTTTCTCACTGTATACTAGGCATTGCTTAATCCAACTAATTACATTAAATAACGGTGTTCCACAATAAAGGGTCCCTACAAGTGGCTAGTATCATGCAATGTATGTCCGTTCATATGGAAGGGACCTATCAAGCATTTACATCATAATATTTTAGCTTATTTTTTGTGATGATCAGTATTTATTAATATGTTTGAAATAGGCTGAGAGATATATATTTGATATATTGATAATGTTTTTTTTACTAAAGAATGTGTCAATTACTTGTATTTAACAGTTAAGCTAATATAACAACCAGTTAATTTATGGTTGTTAAGCTCACAGTTGAAGTTAGGCTCATAGTTATATCATCATTGTAGTTAAACTAATAGTTGTATCTAATAGTTAATTTAAAAGTTAATATAAAGCTTATATTAAGCCTTATGCACATTAACTCCAATTGTCACATAAGTTGCACATTGCATAAGTGGTTGTTCTTGGTACATGGTTTGACTGCAATAAAGGTCAAGAGTTCATCTAAATTTAATTTAATAGTTGTTTACTATTGGAATAATCTAATAGTTATCTAATCGTTATCCAATATAACCACGATTAGAGTTGAAGTTAAGCTAACAGTTGTAGAATCATTGGAGTTAAGCAACAAGCTAATAGTTGTATATAATAGTTAATTTAAAAGTTAATATATTGGCAATTGCAATTCAATGAAAAATCATGATTGGAGTTCAAGTTAAGCTAATAGTTGTATCATCAATGTATTTAAGCTAATAATTGAATAGTTGTATCTAATAATCTAATAGTTGAAGCTAATGTTTGATTTTACCAACTATCACAAATTGTACTTATTAGATGTTAACTAAGCTATTTTTTATTTTTTTGAAATTGTTAATTGTGAGTTAGACTAACCTCCTTTAAAAAGAATCGAAAACCTAATTATATCTATATGGAAAACCTAAACATGTAATACAAACTGTATATTATCTAGATGCCCAACTATGAGATGCATGAGTTTATTAGGAATTTGGAGGAGTTTATTAAGAGTTAGAACTATTTTATTAGGACTTCAACTCTTACATGACTGCACATTAGCTAGACTCCTAGATTCCAAATGGAGTTCAATTAAGCCTTAAGTCATTAGAGTTGAAGTTAAGCTAATAGTTGTAGAATCATTGGAGTTAACCTAGTTGTATCTAATAGTTATCCAATATAATTGTGATTACAGTTAAAGTTAAGCTAATAGTTCGAGAATCATTAGAGTTAAGCTAATAGTTGTATCTAATAATCGATGGAGTTAAGCTCATAGTTGTATTTAATAATCGAATAGTTGAAGATTAATTTTAATTTTTACATCTATCACTAACTATACTTATCACATGTTAATTAAGCTTTTTTTTTTGAAATTATTTAATTATTAATTTTGGATGATAGCCATAGAATCAATCTAGATAGTACACTTGTCTCATTCTCATTTAATCTTGGACGACACCCATAGAATCAATATGGATAGTATACTTGTCTCATTCTCATATGTAGATGAAAAAACATACATGGTAGTCCCCCAAAATTCTAAGATAGATACGCATATCGACGTAACTATTGACATAAAAATATTTTATTATACTCTTACTAACGTTTTAAGTTTAAGTTTTGAGAAACAATCTAAAATTTTTAAAATTTTCAATATATGTTAAATAAATATAACACATTTTATAAGATGTTAAGAATTAGTAGGATTATCAAAGAATTTTACATTTTGATATATGGCTCGATAGTTAAAATTTCTCTTTCTGTTATCAAATGTGTATTAATTGAATTCATGTTTTCTATTATATTTGTTTAATGGATTTGTTAGTATGTGCATAGGAAATTGGGATCTATATTTTTAAAAAGTATATTTCTATTACTAAGCATCTTTTGTGGTTATTTTTAAATTATAATTCTTGGAATTTTGGAATTATGTTTATGCAATAAAGTATTTATACAAATTTTATTCCAAAAATAATTTAAAATAAAATAAACAAAAATAAAAAAACTATAAGGTAGCATAAGATGAAGAAGGGATTATACTTTTAAAGGATATCGTATGTTCAAGGCATGGAAAACTTACAAAATACTTATGAGAACAACTGAATCACATAACCTTATCAAAGAATCACTTGAATCATGTAAGTATTTGCCACAAAAGCAAGAATTTCCCTAATAAAAACATATTTTACACAAGGCATCCAAATTAGGGACAAATTCCTGGTATATAATTGATAATTGCATCTACAGATGATCATGACTCCATGATTTATAGTCTTTCCCCTAAGAGAAACAAGTTACTTGAGAAATCCTGCAAAATGTTCAACCTTACCAACAACCTAACCATCCACTAAATGCTTCAATAAGGGAAGGACATCAACTAACTTAGCTTATTCAGAATGCATTATGAATAGCTTACCAAGTCCATTATATACCAAAGAAAACCAAAAAATGGTTACCCAAGTATTATCCAAATGGAAAGGTCATTGTAGATCATCAAATTTTGTAACGTCCCCATACCCCATAATGCATATTATTAAAAAAAATTTCTTAAAGAACCTCTTTGTTCTTCTGATAAACATCGGGTATGGGCGTTATCCTATTCTCCAAACTTCATCGCAGGCCTAGAACCGCTATACCAGTTGTTCCTCCCTTTAATTATCCATTCTGCGTCCAAAATGGCCATTTTCGAACTAACCTTTCCCTTTTTGTACCTCCTCTTCCGCCTTCCGACCTTGGAAGTCGGAACTCAAAAGTGCGAAGGAACTTTCAACAACATTTCTTCCTTCCACCCTCCGCACTCTAATTTCTGCCTTCCACACTTCAGAACTCGGAAATCGAAAACTCAAATGTCCAAAGGAAATTTCAATGGCCTTTCTGCCTTCTACACTTCGGTACTCAGAAATCAAAAACTCAAATGTGCGAAGGCACTCTCAATGGCCTTTCCGCCTTCTGCCTTCCACACTCTACTTTTCTCCTTCCGCACTTTGAAACTCAGAAATCAGAAACTCAAATGTGTGAAGGAACTTTCAATGGCCTTTATGCACTCCGCTTTCCGCCTTCTACAATTCAGAACTCAGAAATCGGAAAATCAAACTTCACCTTAACATTTTTCCGGATTTTCACCTCCTGCCTTCCACCTTTTGTAGGCAGATCCTAGAAGTAAAAAAACTCACTATTTGCTTTATCATTTCTCTTGATTTCCACCTTCCACCTTCCACCTTCCGTATTTCGTAGGCAGATCCCGGAAGTTGAAAATCCCACACTCTAATTTGATAAAACGTCTTTCATCTGCCTCCTGCATTCTGCCTTCTGCCTCCGTTGCGAAACTCGAAAATCGGTAGAATGACTTTCAGCATTAACCTTTTTTTTCACTACCGACTTCTCTTTCCGACCTCAGACTTTGGAAATCACAAACACACTTCTACTTGGATTTAAACTTCTTTCTCCCGCCTCCCGCATTCCGCCTTCCGCTGCAGATCCTAGGATGCAGAAACACAACCTTTCTTCCCAGTTCAACTACTCCTTTCTGGCTTCCACCTCTCCTAGCCAGATTTCAAAGGGAGAAAACACTGAGTGAGAAGCATTCTGACCTCTGTAATAGGTGTTCGGCCTCCATGAACTTAAACAAAAATGAATTAAAACATCTAAGGTAAAAATATACATAAAATGTAGGAAATATACACAAGTACCCATCTACTTCATCATCATCAAACATTCAATCATGAACATAAAAAATTTATAGGCAAATGCATCATATTCATAAGCATTCTAAACAACCAGTATAGTTATCCATAATCAAATACATTACATGAACTAAGTGACAGAGATAGTTATCTTGATGATTAAAATGTTCCGCAACTAGCTATGTCACTGTAATGTTCCACCCAAACATAGGCTAGTGTGTTCATTAATCTCTCAACACACTGCCACCCCTGAGCTGCACATGATTTCCACAAAGAACTGAGAAAAGAGGCTTATACACAACTAGACCAGAGCACATACACAGTCAAGCCAACCAACAGTTGGGTTTATCAAACTGTCCAGCCAAGACACATATCGGTTTATTAGGCACTCATCCAAGCTATCATTCACAATGGGTTTATCAAGATGTAAGCTTACAATCCAAACAATGTTGGGATTATCAGGCTTACTCAACCAAGCTAGCATATAGTTGGATTTATCAAACTATTCACAGTCAAGCCAACTTCCAAAATAGGGATCAGTCAAGCCATAGAGGGGTTTATCAAGAACTCATCCAAGCCATCATTCACAGTGGGTTTATTAGACTGTCCACAGTCAAGCCAACTTCCAAAATAGGGATTATTCAAGCCACATATGGGTTTATTAGGCACTCATTCAAGCCATCATTCACAGTGGGTTTATCATACTATCCACAATCAAGACAACTCCCAAAATAGGGACCAGTCAATCCACAGATGGGTTTATCAGGCACTTGGACAAGTCATCATTAGTAGTGGGTTTATCAGGCTTACATTCACTCTATGACAGAGGATACCGTTGAACAACAATGCTAGGGAAACCACAGATGGCCACACTTTCTCATCAAATTGAGTGATCTCTGCTGCTCATTCACTCAGCAAACTAGAAGACCACTAAACCTATGCACGGTTGAGGATGGTAACAACAGGTGAACAACATAGAACAAAGCACAATTCTTCCTATAGGATGAATGCAATGTCCGCATGAACAAGAGCACGACCCTCCCCAGCAGGCTCCATGAACAATTCAAATTAACCCAAACATTTAGCATGACTCGGGGATGAGGGAATGAGCACGCAATCCCATGCAAGTTTACTTGTTGCAGAAGAAATAATGTGACCTCCTAGGCTACAGACCTATAGACTTATAGGCTTACTCAGTCAAGCCATCAGACTTCCATGCCTTGCTCTTCCCAAGGCATTAACTTCCTCAAACAACTTCTGGAAGAATTGATGATTAAGGACAGAGGAAAAAATGGTAGTTAGGGGCATATGGGTTCCCCCATTGACATCTGGTCACATCCTATTGGCTTAGGGGTTTTGACTAAATCCCCTCCCTATCCCTTGTGGAATCATGCCCCCATCTCTTTAATGTTTGCAGTCCCATATCTAGTTGTGATTTTATATTAATTTGTATGTTTACATGATATATGAAAATATATCTACTGTGCTTGACTTAGCACACAAAAACCATAGGTGTCAACCTTGATCACCTATCCACCAGACATCAATTATTGGTAGGGATTTGTCCTTGAGCACCTCACCATGATTTACATACAGTAATTACATCATGTATAGCTAAATACCAAGGGGTCAAAACGGGGGTATTAGAATCCCCTCCCCCTTACAACAGCATTGTCCTCAGTGCTTCATAATTTGGAAAAAAATGATACACTGGCACCGCCCTCAGTGCTTCACAAAAATTGAACAAAAATGGATGTGCCAATTGCATGGCATCCTCCAGCTTCCAAGTAGCCTCATTGGGATTGTAGTGCTCCCATTGCACCTTTACTTATCCAATTGCTCAATTCTGGAGCATGGTGACCTTCCTGTTGAGGATGCACAATGGATTGGTTTGTAACTCTCCCTCAGGTTCCACCTGAATCACATCCCAATCAATTACATGGTTAGGATCATATACATATTTCTTAAGCAAGGAAACATGAAAAATATTGTGAGCTCTAGTGCTAGCAGGAAATGCAATTCTATATGCAACTATCCCTATTTTTTCAAGCACTTCAAATGGCCCACAGTATCTAGGTGAGAGATTGACATAGGTTCCAATATTAAAATAACTCTTCTCTTCCCTCACTCTCAGATAGACATGATCCCCAACATAGAATTCTCTGTGCACTCTATGTTTATCAGCATAGCTCTTCTATCTATCCTGGGCTGCCTTCAGATTTTTCCTGATCTTTGCAACCTCTTGCTCCATCTCCTTGAGCAATTCTGGCCCAAGCACAATCCTGTTCACCAGATTATCCAAAGTCACGGGTGTCCTACACCTTCTTCCATACAAATCTTCATATGGACTCATCTCCAAGAATTCTTGATGTCCATTGCTGTATGAAAATTATACCAAGTGTAAGTAGTATTCCCACTTGGTTGGCTTGTCCATCACATACATGCGAATCATGTCTTCCAGCACTTGATTTACCCTCTCTATTTGGACATCATTCTAAGGATGGTAAGCAGTGCTGAAATTGAGATTTGTACCCAAATCTACAAACAACCCCTTCCAAAAATTGGAAGTGAACTTAGGATCCCTGTCAAAGACTATTTCCTTAGGCAATCCATGTAATTTGAATATCTCATTCATGAATATTTGTGTAATGTCATCAGCGTTGTGTGTGGACTTAACAGGTATAAAATGTGTTGCCTTTGTCAATTTTTCCACCACAACCATGATGGAATCATGTTTCCTCCTAGTCATTGGAAATCCTATAATAAATTCCATGGAAATTACTTCCCATTTCTATTATGGAACTGGAAAAGGTTGCAACAAACCTGCTAGGTGTTGATGCTCAACCTTTACCTGTTGACATTTCATGCACTTTGAGAAATACTCAGTAATGTCCCTCTTCATTCCTGGCCAAAAATATTGTTTTTTGGTTGTAGCAATTGTCTTCTGATATCCTGGGTGACTAGAATATGGAGCTTGATGGATTTCATCCATAACAATTCTCCTCAAGTTTGATACATGTGGAATATAAAAAAAATTCTTGTAGGTAAGAATCCCATCTTCTTCCAATTTATATCCAGCATATCTCTTCTCAATATTGTGTTGCTGCAATTTATCCTTGACCTGCACATACAACTCATCTTCAGCAGTATGATTCACAATCAGTTGTCTCAGATCTGATTGGAAAATACTAAGAGATGCCACATGCATTTCATGCACTTTCCTATTGAGTGCATCAACCACTTTATTCTCCTTCCCTTTTATGTGCTTGATTTCAAAATCAAACTCACATAAAAACTCCAGGCATCTAGCTTGTCTAGCATTTAGTGTTGGTTGATCAAACAAATATTTCAGACAACAATGGTCTATCGTTAACTCAAATTTTATGCCCATTAAGTAATGCCTCCACATCTTAAGGGCATGTACTATGGCTGCAAGTTCTAAGTCATGCGAAGCATAATTCTTCTCATGATCTTTAAACTTTCTAGACTTATAACATACCACGTGGTTGTCCTACATAAGAACTCCTCCAAGTCCTTGACTGCATGCATCAGTACACACCACAAAATATTTCCCTGGGTCTGCAATTTTTAGAATGAGTGCACTTGTGAGAAGACCCTTTAACTATTGGAAACTTTCCTCACATATAGGTGTCCATTCAAACCCAATCCCCTTCCTTTGCAAGGAAGTAATAGAATGTGAAACCTTGGAGAATCCTTCATTGAACCTCCTGTAGTATCCTGTAAGTCCCATAAATTATCTTACATATGTCACATTTCTTGGAGTTGGCCAGTTCATAATGGCATCAATCTTCTCAGGTTCTACAGATATACCCTCACTTGAGATAATGTGTCCAAATAATGAATCCTATCTTTATAGAAGTCACATTTTCTCAACTTTTCATACAACTTATGCTCCCTACGCAATTGCAATGTCAATCTCATATGTTCTTCATGCTCTTCCTCATTCTTAGAATAAATGAGAATGTCATCAAGGAAGACAAGAACAAACGTGTCTAGATACCTGCTGAAAAAACTATTCATAAGGCACATAAATGTAGCTAGTGCATTTGTGAGAACAAATGGTACCACTACAAACTCATAATGTCCATACATTGTTTTGAAGGTTGTTTTATGAATGTCTTCATCCTTGATTCTTACCTGGTGGTAACCAGACCTTAAGTCAATCTTAGAAAATACCTTTTCTCCTCTCATTTAATCAAAGAGTTCATCAATACTAGGAAAATGTTATTTATTCTTCACAGTGACCTTGTTCATCTATCTATATTTAATACACAACCTGAGTGTACCGTCTTGCTTCTTTACAAACAACACAGGTGCTCTCCAAGGAAACACACTTGGTCTGATATACTTCTTCTCCAACATCTCTTGCAGCTGCATCTTTAGCTCAAGCATATTTGGTGTACTCATCCTGTAGGGTTTCTTGGACACTCGTGTTGCTTTCGCCGCAAGTTCAATTGTGAAATCAATGTCCCTCTTTCGAGGAATGCCTGGAATCTAATCAGGAAAAGCATCCCTAAATTCCTGCAACACATGAAAATATTTCAACCTTGGAGTCTCATTCTCTACTGCCTCCAACACATGGGTTTCATACACTTTGCAACCTTTTCTACATAACTTCTTTAGCTGCATGGCTGAAATATGCCTAATAGAAATAACCTTTGGAACGCCTTTCACAACCTTTAAGTTTTCCTCTTTATAATCCAAGCACTCAAAAGTCTTATTGTAACAATCAAGTTTTACTTTGTGTGCTTCCAACCAATACATTCCAATGAGAACATCATGGGAACCAAGTGGTAGAACATTCAGATATACACAAGTGACCAATCCATTCATGACCAATGGACATTTCTCCGTCACTTCACTAACCTTTCTCTTAGTCCCAACAGCTAGCTGAACTAGCCATGATTTTCTATGCTTTAACTTCTTAAAAGCACAAGTATAAACAAATCTATGAGTAATATAAATGTGAGTAGAACATGGGTCAATCACAATAGAGACAGATTGCTTAGCAATATTACCTACAACTTCCACCACATTTGATTGATGGTATGCCTAGAGGTTCTCGAGAGCTGCATAAATCCTAGGGACAATCCTTGCAACTTGACCCACTGTTTTAGATTCTTGAATGTTGTAATTTTTCCTTACATTCCCATCCTCAAGTGGAAAGTTCATGTGCAGATCGGGTCCCCCACATTTCCAACATTAGATAGGTTCCATGCTATGTTGGGGATCTATTGGCTTTTCTCCCATCACTCTAGCCAGCTTACCCACATCTTGTGACGGCTGCTTCTGTTGATTTCTGAAGTTAGAAGGTTTGAAACCTTTCTTCCTTTGGTCAGAGCTCTCATTTCTCTTTTCCTTCCAGACCTTTTGGTAATCAAGTTTTCCCTTGCTTTTCTCATAACAATACTGAGCTTTCCTGATGGCCTCTTCTAGAGTTCTAGGCTCATCAAACTCGATTCTGTCTCTGTAGGATTGAGGCAACCCACTCAAGAAATGCTGGATTTTTACTTTCTCATCCTTGATATACCTGAAATACCTTAGCAGTTCCAAGAACTTCTTGGCATACTCTTCCATTGTCTGTTGTCCCAATTTCAGCTCATGGAATTCTTTGATTTTATCATTATAATACCTGTCAGAGAGGTACTTCTATCTAAAGTACTTCTTGAACTATTCCCAAGTAATCTTCCTTTCACTGATCTTCTTCACAAACCTAAGGTTCTCCCACCAAATGGAAGCTCTTCCACTTAGGTGGAGTATGGAAACCCTAGCTTTCATATTTCCTGAATAGTCTCAGACTTAAAAATATTTTATCATCCCAAGGAGCCAAGATTCAGCTTCTTGACCAGTATTTATCTCACCATTAAAAGTAGGTAGCCTTGCTTTTTTTAACTCATCATGTGAGTTGTTTCTGTAATGCCTCCTTCTCTTTTCTCCATGAGATGAAGAGCTTGAACCCCTAGTGGATTCCTCAAAGTCATAAGATCCACTAGAAGATCTATCCCTTATTCTAGCACTACTTTTGTTTCCTTATGGCTTCTCTATATGATGCTTCGAGCTCAGCCACCTATGGATGTCTGTTAAGTTTTGAAACATGCCAACATTTAGCTGATGCTACTCCTACTGAGATCTAATCAAGCTTCTCATGGTGGCCGTAATCTCTGGCGGCGTCTCTTTAAATATCCTTCCATTAGACTCTGTGTCATCATTTCAAACTCAAAGGTTTTCTCCCATAGCATCTTCCTCATGCTCATAGGGATTCCACGCATCATACCTGTCATAGGTTCTCATCGCTGAGCCAAAACCCCACTTTCCAAATGGCACTATGACTCTACAAAATGTGTTATCACATCATTCATTAAACAATTTCAGAATCAAAACCACTTACCCACTTCCCATGGAAGCTTTCTTTTGTTATGCAACTAACAATATGTTGAAACCATTTACCAACAGCTTTGTTAATTGTTCAACTTGGCCCATAAAGGCACAATGTTGTAACCATAAGCTTTGATACCACAATGTAATGTCCCCATACCCCATAATGCAGATTATTAAATTTTTTTACTTAAAGAACCTCTTTGTTCTTGTAGTAAACATCAGGTATGGACATTAACCTATTCTCCAACCTTCATCTCAGGCTTAGAACCGCTATACCAATCATTTCATCCTTCAATTATCCATTCTGCGTCTAGAATGACCATTTCTCAACTAACCTTTCCCTTTACCCACCTCCACTTCCTCTCTTCCACTTTCTCCTTCTGACCTTGGAAATCGGAAGTCAAATGTGCGAAGGAACATTCAACGGCCTTTCTACCTTCCGCCCTTCGCATTCTGCTTTTTGTATTTCGTACTTCAGAACTCAAAAATCGGAAACTCAAATGTGCAAAGGGTCCTTTAATGGCCTTTCTTCCTTCCACACTCTTCTTTCTGGCTTCCGCACTTCCGAACTCAGAAATTGGAAACTCAAATGTACAAAAGGAACTTTCAATGACCTTTCTGCCTTCTGCCTTCCGAACTTCGGAACTCAAAAATCGGAAACTCAAAGTTAACCTTAACCTTTTTCCAAATCCCCACCTCCCACCTTCCGCCTTCTACAAGCGGATCCCAAAAGTCAAAAAACTCACTTTCTACTTTATCCTTTCTCTTGATTTCCACTTTCCGCCTTCCGCTTTCCGCAGGTGGATCCCGAAAGTAAAAAATCCCACACTCTGCTTTGATAAAATTTCTTTCTTTCGCCTCCTGCATTCCTCCTTCCACCTCCACCACGGAACTTGGATATCGGGAGAAGGGATTTCAGCCTTAACCTTTTTCTGCACTTTTGACTTCCTCTTTCCGACCTCAGACTTCCACATATAAAATTGATGCCATTGCAAAAATTTTCATGAAGTATATGTTTAGGTTGCATGGATTTCCTAAGGCAATAGTCTCTGACAGGGATCCTGAGGTCACTTCCAATTTTTGGAACGGCCTGTTTGCATATTTGGGTATGAAATTGAACTTCAACACTTCCTACCATTCTCATACTGATGGAAAGATAGAGAGAGTGAATCAAGTGTTGGAATACATGCTTTGCATGTATGTGATGGACAAACCAACCAAGTGGGAAGATTATTTACACTTGGTAGAATTTTCCTATAATAATGGAAAGCACGCATCCTTGGGGATGAGTCCATATGAAGCTTTGTATGGAAGAAGGTGTAGGACACCTGTGACTTGGGATAATCCATTGAACATGATTGTTCTTTGTCCATATTTTCTTAAGGAAATGGAGCAAAAGGTTGCAAAGATCAGGAAGAATCTGAAAGCATCCCAAGATACATAGAAAAGCTATGAAGATAAGCATAGAGTGCATATAAAATTCAGTGTTGGGGATCATGTTTACCTCAGAGTGAGGGAAAGGAAAAGTTTCTTGAATCTTGGAAGTTGTGCCAATTCGTCACCTAGATACTGTGGTTCGTTTGAACTGCTTGAAAGAATAGGGCCAGTTGTAGATAGACTTTCATTACCTGCTAACACTAGAGCTCATAATGTTTTCCATGTTTCTTTGCTTAAGAAATATGTGTATGAACCTAACCATGTGATTTATTGGGATGTGATCTAGGTGGAACCTGAGGGAGAGTTCCAAACCGATACATTGTGCATCCTCGACAGGATGGTCATAGTGCTCTAGAATTGAGTCGATGGACAGGTGAAGGTGCAGTGGGAGCACTACAGTCTTGAAGAGGCTATGTGGGAGCTAGAGGATACCATGCGATTGGAACATCCATTTTTTTTCAATTTTGCAGAGCACTGAGGTAGTTCTAGTGTATCATTTTTGTTCAATTTTGTAAAGCACTGAGGACAGTGTTGTTGTAAGGGGGAGGGGAATGTAATACTCTGGTTTTGACTCCAATGGGGAGGGGAATGTGTGCCCCAATTTTTTACCCCATGGTATTGAATTGTACATGATGTATGTATTGTATTGAGATTGTGGCATGGATCTCAAGTCAAAGGACTTGCCATTGATCTAAGGTTTTTTGTATGGGTGATTAAGGTTGATGCCCATGGTTCATTGTGCTAGTCAAGCACAACATTTTTTTGAATATCATGTGAATGTACAAATTAATAAAAATACCACAGCTAGATATGGAACTGCAGCGTGAAAGATATGGGGGCATGATTCCACAAGGGATAGGGTGGGGATTTATTCAAACCCCTTGAGCCAATAGGGTGTGATCAGATGTCAATGGGGAAACCCATGAACCCTCAACTACTTTTGTCCTCTTTCCTCAATCATTCATTTCTTCCAAAAATTGGTTGAGGCAGTTAATGCCTTGGGCAAAGAAAGTCACCGTAGTCTAATTTCTTGTATGGGAAAGCCTGCAACTCTGTAGTCTAGAGAAGCCACATTCCTGCTTCTAATGCAAGGAAGCACGTGATGCATTCCAGTCGGTCATTTCCCTTAGTCGTGAAATACTTTTGTTGTCCCCCAATGTTCATTATGGATTATTATATCATCCCTAATCATTCGTTCATGCAATATTTCTATGATACCACTGATTCTATCATTCGACACCATTCGATCATTTTGATCGGTTTGTTCATGCGCATTGTTGGTGGTTCACTACCCTGAGTCGCAGAAGTGTGGTTCCGTTTTGTTTTGCTGAGTGAATGGGCAGTGGAGATATCTCAATTTTATGAGAGTGTGGTCCTCTTTAGTTTTTTTATTTCCCTAGAGATGCGTAGTGTGGTGGTTCAACCATCCTAAGTCATGGAAGTGTGGTTCCGCAGTGTGTTCCTGAGTGACATTGTGGTATGAGACCCTGTTTTATCTATGTTACAGAGTGGAGCCTATGTGGCTGTGTTTTATTGTGTATTTCTATGATGTGCATCCCTATTTGAGTCTGAAATACTTAGGAGTGGAAGAGGCACATAATTGGTTGATAAACCTAGTGAAGAGAGGAACCTCATAGATAGACCAATAGGGGCTGGAAAATCCTTTAATGCACACCCTTAAGAGCACTAGAAGGGAAGGTATGGCGTGAGGGAACTATGTAGCAGTGAAGGAAATACTTCCTTGTGTTGGGTGTGTAGGTATTAAGAAGTGCCAAGCTGGATAGATTTGGTGTAGGTGTCCATAGCTCTATGGTTGAGCTCACTAGCTTAGCAATTCTACCTTTCCATTTCCTTAGTAGCCTGAGAAACCCAGCTGTAGGTTGGTTTGGTTGTGTCTTGTTGTTTATTTTTCCTTGTGTGATCCTTGGAAGGATAGTCTGTGAAACCCAATTGTAAATTATGGCTTGGCTAAGTGCCTAATAAACCCATCCGTAGGCTTGGATGGTCCTTCTTGTAGATGTTGGTTTGAATGTGTATAGTTTATGAAACCCAAATTCTAGATGGATTGGCTATGTGGCCTATGAAACCCATATGTTTGGCTTGTTTTCCTACATCCTGATAAACCCAAATTGGTGTTGGCTTGGCTAGACAGTCTGATAAACCCATCCGAAGGTTGGATTTATTGTGTGTGTTTTGATCTGGTTGTGTATGAGTCTGTTGTTCCCTAGTTCCTTGTGGAAATCATTCCCATCTCGGGGGTGGCAGTGTGTTGAGAGATTAATGAACGCACTAGCCTATGGTTGGGTGGAACGTTGCAGCGACATAGATAGTTGTGGGACAACTCCATCATCCAAGATAAGTATTCTCTGTTATTCTTGTTTATGCAATGTATTTGCTTATGAATGAATATGATGAATGATTGCAATGTTTTAGTAGAGTTTACTATTGATGAATGTTTCTGCATTGGCATCTATATTTGTGTTGTAAGTTTTTATGCATTTTACCTAAGTTCATGGAGGCTAGAAACCTATTATAGAAGTCAGAATGCATTTGACTTAGCATTTTCTCCCCTTGAAATCCGCCTGGGAAAGGAGGAAGGTGGAAATCAGGAGGGAGCAATTTAAACACGGAAGAATGTGGTTTTCTGCACTCCAAGATCCTCGTGGGTAAGGGCGGAAGGCAGGAAGCAGAAAAATGGTCGCAAATTCCAAGGCAGAGTTGGAATTCCTATTTCTGAGGTCAAAAAGTGGGAAGTCAGGAATCAACAGAGAAGAAAAATCCCGGGTAAAAAGTTGAAGTTCTGATTTCTGAAATCCAATGTTAGAAGGAAGAAATTGGAATTATAGAGAAAGGTAAAGGTTGGAAATCGTCTTTCCGAATTCCAAGTTCCGAAGGTGAAAGGAAGAAGGTCGTTAAGCGATTCTTTCAAGAAGTCGTATTTCTGACTTCTAAGTTTCGAAGGAGAAAGGAGGAAGGGAAGAAGGTGGAAGGTCATTAAGACATTCCACCGAAAAGTTGTTTTTCGACTTCCGATTTCCGAGGGTGGAAGGCAGAAGGGAGGAAGGAAGAACCATGGATAAAGGATTCCATCGTTTGTTAGTTTTTTAGTTTCTAAGTTCCGGGCAGAAAGACAAAAGGAAAAGTGTGGCTGAGTAATGATTTTGAAAAGTTATGTTTATGACTTCCGAGTTCTGAAGGCGGAAGGAGGAAGAGTGATTAAATGTTCCATCGCACATTGTGTTTTCGATTACCGATTTCTGAGGTCGAAAGGGAGGAAAGTGGAAGTGTGGAAGGACAAATGCGGAAGATTGGTTAAATATTTCCCTCACACATTATTTTTATGATTCCCGTTCCCCGAGGTTGGAAGGGCCGAAAGAGGAACTGCGAAAGGCAGAGTGCGGAAGGGACAGGTTCAGTGCGGAAAAGGAGTCTTTGGTTGCATAAATGATCTGTCAAGGTTGTAACAACTGTTATAGTGGGTTATAAGCTTGAGAATGAATGTGGAAGTGTGTGTTAATGTCCATGCCCTATGTTTCTAAAGGAGAGCAAGGGTTCTTCTAGATTTTTTTTTAATTATTTGCATTATGGGGTATGGGGACGTTATAATAAAACCTTATGTTATAAGACTAGGACACATTCTATCAAAATAGAAATAATAAACTGGATTTAAAACACGCTCAAATAGTTATCAAATGGGTATTTAAGTAAAATACCATAAATTTAAGAGGGCTGCATAATTGAGAGTTCCAGGGATCAACTAGGGATGTCAGCTAGGATTCTACCACCTAGAGTTGTTTCAAGGTCAATTTTGTAATTCGTAAATAAAAGAAAATATTCTAATTAATAATTAATTCATAATAACTAACCCAGGTAACTAGCCTCTGGGAATAAGATAGTTTGAAGTAACTGTGAGTTGTTCCCCCACAACAACCGAGATTATAAACTACACATTTCGACCTCTTAGAGATCTCTCACAATCCTCACTTCGACCCCACAATTTCATTCAAGAAAACGCCCGAGGATTGAGATATAGGAGTCCACTGATTGGGACAAAAAGATTTCAAATATTTAGGACAAGATATTAGCTGGTTTCGTACCTTATACCATGGAAAGCTCAAGGGAAGTAAGTCATTTTGGCGTAATTTCAGTTACAATGAGGGTATATAATCGAACTCTCGATAAAAAATGGTTGTAAGAGTGGTGTCTCAAAGTAAATTTTGGATTTGGGATTTTGCTTGCTTTTTTGAATCCATGACCATTCTTCGTTGAATGCAAATGGTTTAATGTTTAAGCATAAAACATTTGGGTGAGTGCAAGCTAATGAAGGTCACTTTTGGCACGTTAGATGCAATAGAAAACTGAAAAATCAGGCATCCCTCAACTTAATTGTATGTTTTGAGATACTTACACAAAATATCTTGCTTTCAGTAAAAAATATTAAATGTAGGAAATTGAATCACGTTTCCAAATATATAAGGTTTATGTATTGAAAATTTTTATAACTATGTCAAGTTTCATTTTTTCTGACAGTCACTTTTTATTTTTTAAGCAAATGATAAGGTATATGTTTTTGTGGGTGCAGCCTTTGAGGGCCTAAATGATCCTTTCAGGATACAAAAATTTGTAGGCATGTAGAGAACATATAACACTAGTGCAGCGCTATTTTTCAAAAATAAAATTAGTAATTTTTATTTTTTTTTATAATTATCTAAGTGATCGTTCCTCGAAAATGGTACGTCTTTTGTGGGTGCAGCCTTTGAAGGTCCTAATGAAATAATCAAGAAATGGGTTTTTTATAGAATGTAGAGGTCAGTGTCTTCTAGTGCACCATATAATCTATTATTAAAACAATTAAGAATTGAAAATGTTATGGAAAAAACACTAACAACATGTTTTTTGACTTAAGGAATTAGGACACAATAGAAATTGAAAAAAAATAGGAAAATATAATATTTTTTAATAAAAATTACATATTTAGAATCTGCATAAAAAATTCTATTTATTTTTAAGATTTCGTAAAAAATGATTGTGTGTAGTATACTGTAATGAGTGCGTAAACAATGACTTCTTCAGAAACTGGAAGAAATGCCCAATTAGCTATGGTTTATCATATACCATAGCACAGGTTTGGTATTACCGAAGCGAGTTCCAAACCATACACATAGGACTATTGGTGACATGCGAGCAAGTGAATTGGCATGTTTAAATTCAAATTACATTTCCCACCCTTATAGAATTGGAAAACACGTGCGTGTTATAGAACTATAAAACGCGCGCGCGTTATAGAACTACAAAACGCGTGCACGTTATAGAACTACAAAACGCGTACGCCTTACACGTTATTTAGTTTTATAATGCGCATGCATTTTGTAGAGCTAAAAATCTAGCACTATATGCAATATATCAAATGTATGGATAATAGTTTAGAGCGGGTGTTGAAGGGTTAATGGCCTAGGAGGATGTTGGAAGTTCAGGTGGGGATGGTTAATAGTTGAGAGGGGGTGGGGAAGGGTTAAGGGCATAGGAAGATGTTGGAAATTCAAGTGGGGATGGTTAATAGTTGAGAGGGGGTGGAGAAGGGTCAAGAGCCTAGGAGGATGGTGTAAGTTCGAGTGAGTATGGTTAATAGTTGAGAGGGGGCGGGGAAGGGTCAAGGTCCTAAGAGGATGTTGTAAATTCAAGTGGAGAAAGATGAATGGAATGAATACATTATGGGTTACAAGGGTGAAGTGGAGTGGGGATTGAGAGGATTATTAGGAGGAGAAGAGGTGTTGAATAAATATAGGGTTAGAAGTAGTACGCCAGACTTGAGTGACGAAGGGAGATA